>CAJHZI010000545.1:0-15000 GCA_905160935.1 Enchytraeus crypticus
GACTACTGATATCTGATACAGATTAGTATTAAACGTGTAGTTGCAGTCAGTAAGAATTTAATTAATAGAGGATTGTAAATTGATACTTAACAATAGCTGAGAAAATATAAAGTTTTAGAATCGATAAATGAAGTTTTCCCCGCTCTTGTTGTATTAATTTTATTATCTATATAACCTAACGCACCTGACTGCAGTAATGTTTTGTTACTAATCCTGTAATATTAATTATTTCTGTACTAATAATCTAATTGCACTATCTCGCATGAAATGCTTGGCAAGTGTTAATGCAAATTTAAGAATCATCTTTCGATAGTCAAAAATCTTCTCACACGAATCTGTGGCACAGATTCTAAATTTTCTATTATCTGTAGTTTAGTTTCACAGAAACTAAACTACAGATAATACTAGATATTAAAGTCTACAGATATTACTATAGATCTATAGTACAGACTGCAGATATTACTAGGTAATGCAGGTTATACACTGTGTTTTTTATAACTGATACCCCAAATCATTTTAACAATAAAGTCGCACAAAGTTGACCGATGTTCTTGAAATTTACTGAACTTGACCAGCCGTCAATTCTACAAAACATGGAGAAATTTTGTTTGAATATATTTAATAACGTGAAAGTTACAGTGTTGTGAATAAGGGTGGGGTCAGATAAGAAATTTCAAGTACAGGATTACGGGCGTTCTACATGCAGCGTAAAATTATCTCTATAATATTAATAGCGAACACGTCACAAAATTTCAGCTAATGCTATTTTGAAAAGCAATCACTTCTTTGCAAAATGACGTAAAATACGGACTGATATGTACTTAATTGACAAAGCTATTGAACTTTTAATGCATGCATTGCATGTCTGGGTACAACTGCTATCACCGCAGCCACAGCAGCTTCGTTGTCTATTCTCTTCATGCAATGCATGCATAAAATGTTCGATAACTTTGTCGATTAAGAACATATCAACACCTATTTTTCGGCGTTTAGAAAAGAAATGATTACTCTTCAAACTAGCATTAGCAGATTTTTTATATTGCGTGTTGGCTAGTATTTTCATAGAGATAATCTACGCTAAATGTAACACGCCCGTAATCCAGTATTGGAAATTTCTTATCTGACCCCACTCCTATTCACAAAATTATAACTTTCATGTTATTAACGGTATTCAAATGAAATTTCTCCATGTTTTGTAGATTTGGCTGCTGGTCAAGTGCTGTAAATTTTAAGAACATCGGTCAACTTCCTACGACTTTAATGTTAAAATAATTTGGGGTATCAGTTATAAAAAACACAGTGTAGATATTACTAGATAATACCATCTAAAAAAGTCAAAAGCTGGTAAAGCTAATGTTAACGTAAGTTTCCTCACTCGAAAGCGATTGAGTGACGGAAGAGCCCAGTATTTTAACCCCCGCACATACTGATCCACGGTCGAATATGTTACCGACATCGCCACTGGCTCCAACAATATCTCTCAGATATTATTACATAGTCTACAGATACTATTAGATAATAAAGTTAACAGAAGGTACTAGGTAATACAGTGACTTGCAGTCTATACAGGTACGGTTCTGGTAGTTGATTTAGTGTGTATAATTAGTTATGGAATGAAATATTTATCAAACTGACTCGCCTCTAATTCGCAGCATAACATATCGAATATTTAATTATATTAAATTATTCTGATGCAGTCTTGTCTAGATCATGTAAACTATCAGTAATTTTTATACAGACACAGTATCGCATGTAATTATGAACCGATAATTAGAAATTGCGCCTGAGAACTAAATGGATTAATACTACGTTCAATAAGAGCTAATATTTTATCACGACAATTTTATCGGGGGAATATTATTCTCGGACTGCCATTGGAAAAGGATGGGTCTAAAGTACACGTTTGGAATTCGATTGCAATAATAACAAAGAAGCTTTCTAAAGAATTCAGTTTGGATACAACGTTATTGAAGTATGTCACGGTTAGAAACAAAAAATGGTATCCTACGCTATTAGTTGCATTTTTAAAATTTCAATTCAGGTAAGTTATTTTTCTTTTTATGTTACATTTGTTTTTAAAAAGTAATCTTTATTGCAATTTTTAATATGGTCAGGTTTCCGGTGTGTGTAAAGATGAAATGTTGCGCTCTAAAGATTCTGCTCACATTCGCGTTGATCGCTTCGCTTTCCGGAGCGGATCAAGATGGTATGTAAACATTTACTACTTTTATTTAAATTATTTAAATTGATTGTAATGCATTTGCTTAAAATGTTTTGAATATATTAATCATTGTCAAAATATATTTTACGGATAATGTAATTGCGATTAAATGAGCATAATTTGATATTTGCTACTGATTTTTCCTTTTTAATCATTTGTGCGAACTTTTAAATTTAGTACTTTAGAAGATGTAATCTACGCAGTATTGTATCAATTTTTCTATGATGTGAACTTTGATGAACTTCAGCTAGAAACTAGATTAATATATAGATTCTTAAAATTAATTTTTATTGACTATGCATTCAAGAAACAATAACACTCGAACAAAATAAGGGCGCAATTTTAACTTTTAATGGCATTTAAAATTGTCATAATCTAGATTCTAATTTTAATTAGAATTTGAAAAATTTTCTGTCTATTTTAGAGAAAAGACGTAAAAATTTAGATTTTTCAAAAGTTCATATTATCCATATTAAAAGTGACAAACATTAAGCAGCAATCACTTCGCTATCACACTCCCCACATCCCTTAAATTAGTGTTTCCGAACTCGTGGGTCGAGTCCTCTCGAGGGGTTGCCGGACTAATCAGGTTGGGAACCACTTCCTTGGAAATTCGTGCTACAATCGATGGCGGATTCGGACATGGGGATATTTTCTGAGTATTTTTTGTTTTAAATTTTATACAATTTAAGCATACTGACCGCAGTTTTTAAATTTGTATAACACTCCTTTAACAGACTCGTTTCTCATGCAAAACAATGATAATCGCCTAACAGATCGGTTCTTTAGTTTCCTCCAGTATTTGATTTGCTAGGTGCACAACTGCTCATGGTAAAGCACTGACGATGTTAGCTTAACTTCTTAATTATAAAATTCTTTGACAAACTTAATTACAATCCGGCTGTATTCTTGTAATTAAGTTTAAAAGTCGCATGTTCCTTTGATCATGTTTGCTATTAATTATGAAATTTTAGCTTTTTCAAATTTATACGTTTTCAGACTTTAGTGTTTTAGTACGTAATTTTAATCGAAAAACTGCCCCATTCCATTGGCTGGATGGTTAACACACATTCATTAGGAATACGAATAATAATAGTAATAATAGTAATAATAATAATAATAATAATAATAAAGGTTTAACGTCCTTTTCCTCATCCAATGATGATGTAAGGGACGTCCCCACAATGATGAGATCTGTATTTATCTGCTATTATTCAAACTGTAACTGTTATTAACAGTTAGGCCTAAGAATACATTATGGTCAATTTTATTATTTAGATTATAACGTAACTACTTTACTACTTCGCTTTACTTTTTACTTATGAAGGTAGTCTTCTTTACAAGTTCGTATGAGTGAAATAGACTTATAACTAAATAATAATAGTAAATAATAATCAATACGCAGTTAGATTTATTTTTCATTCGTCACAAAGTAAATGAAATATATCTATATAATATAGCTAAACTTAAGTCGTCTGATAAAACTAAAAAGATACAAATTAATATCAGCATTTGAAAGTTATTAAATTCGAATATTGCAAAATATTAATTATATTGGTTGGAAACATTCCTTAAAGAATATTTTTTTTTTTTTTATTTTACTTTTAGAGTACCGATTCATGGCCTGCATCCTCACTCTCTGCATGTTTTGACTTGAGACGTCAGCTGTACTCACATATTGCGACGTTTTTGCCAACTTTCAAGGTTTTTTATTACAAGTAGAGAAGGCGCGTATTTTCATCTGCACACTTCACTGCCGCTTTACTCCAGCAGCCTAATCTGTATCTAAGCCAAACCGTAGCGCCAAATTGCACAATGAACTGTGTCCTATTTTCTTTGTCCACTCACATCAGCGGAGAATTCATTGTCCCGAGGTCATATGTTTTTTTGTAAAGGTGGGGATAGCCCCTCCCTCCCCTCCCCTCCCTCCCTTATTTGCCTCCTTCCCTCCCTCCCTTCCTCTCTTTCTATCTCTCTCTCTCTCTTTAATGTTCTACAGAGTGGCAGGTTCAAGGCACATAATTATAATTATTCATAATACTCAAAGTGTGCTTTCAAACTCCATAGAAAGTTTTCATAAAACAACAAATTAATATTTCACAAAAGTCTGTGTCATATCGATACCTTATGTATCCTATTCCTTATAGCTATAGAAGCAATCAATTCTGAGTTGGTTACCCGTTGCTTTCCTCAGCTCTTGCTTAGCCGTCTTTCATGACGGGTACAATTAAAGGTTGGTATATTCTTAAGTGTTCCTGACAAACACTGGAATATTTTCATATGGGCTTAAACTCGAATGATCGTAAATTGAGATTTTGCAGAATTTTCTAAATTCTATGGTTTTCAGACATTCCAATAATAGTTTTAAATTCTTGCATTTCTGGATAGCAAATCTTTCAGGCTGTGTAAATTTTCTTGAGCAGTTGTGATGAAGCATTTCATTAGTACAGACATTGGGTTTCGCACTGGTTGAACAACAATTTTTTTAAAAATATTCTATGATTATAAAATAAATATTTACTTATGCGTCGATGCTAGAGCTAGAAATAATTTAACTTCAAGAAAGTTTTAAATTACCTCAGATAACGTAGGCCTAACATTATTACTGAAAGTTCATGATTTTCAATCTTCTAATGGCTCCAAAATCAAAAATTTAGATGAGCCCTTTCTTACTTTATCTGAGTAAACTTAAATAGAGCCTATTCCAATCTTCTTCTTGTTAACGCATACGTAACAGATTCGTAGACTGGTTACATTGAACTATACTCACTTGGAGTGGGTTGTGCTTTGACTGACCTGGGCTTTGAACCAAGGTCACTTGCATCTGAGGTGAGCACTCTAATCCTTACACCATACCCCTTTCCTAATATTTTAATCGAACCTTTAATACTAAAGTAAAGCAGCCAATGCAATTGGTTAAATTAATAGTACATTTGCAGGTTAATTAAGAGTTATCGTTTTCTAAATCCAGCTAGACCGGCTCCGATAGTACTTTTGTGATTTAGAAACAGACATTAAACTTAGCTACACAATTAAATGAACAGATATATCTTATCAAATTCAAACGCTAGTTAATTGTTGTCTTTAGAGTATGTATGCAATGCATTTAGAATTCCAATAGAACATCAACATCTTTAGCTTCACTCAACTGAAGTCTCCAATTTCGAATAATTTGCTGATAACAACTTGTAAGTAAGGGACCCCGCTGAGCCTCGCCCGTTCCTAGCACCATGAAGCAGCATGAAGCAGCATGAGGCAGCATGAGGCAGCATGAGGCAGCATGAGGCAGCATGAGGCAGCATGAGGCAGCATGAGGCAGCATGAGGCAGCATGAGGCAGCATGAGGCAGCATGAGGCAGCATGAGGCAGCAGCAGGCATTATGAGGCAGCATGAGACAACTCCTGCATCACAGAAAATTCTGAATCAGATTATTCTTTAGAGCAATAGAAAACTACACTTGAGTAGCAGCTGAGCTGTTAGTAGCTTTATCGAAAAATTTATAGATTTCTATCAAATATAATTATAATAACAGTAGTATTGGTGGTAATAACTAATAACATTATTAATAGTAATATTAATCTAGCTGTAGTAGTAGTAGTAGTAGTATTCATAATTTAATTTTAAATTAATAATGAGATGACTAAAAAGAGAAAACTAAGAAATGCAAGAAAAATATTGCAAAATAATTAATGTGTAACTGTAGTAATAAAAAGATATATGTTCTATAGTGTTTGAGTTCAAAATGGTATGTCAGATTTGCTCTTCTAGTAATTCTGAGATGCGGGTATATTCTTGAATTAATCTAAAGCTACCGAATAGCTTAGTCATTAGGATTCTATGCCTCATAAACAGTTACTGAAGAGTATTGCACCGCAATCCTACATGTAGCTTCCTATAAGCCAAAAACCTACTTGACATGAACTTTGTATGACGAAACCTTTAGCATCGTATTATTGGAATATGCATTAATATAAAATATTATAGTATTAATATAATAGTGATGCAGATTTTCGCCTCAATTATAATTACTGCTTTTTGTCCTCTTACTAAACGATTGTTTTTACCAACAGCTCCTTTGTTCTTTATACTTGTCGCTTTGCGAAAATACGTAGTTAATGGATTATGTACGTCTCACCGAACAATTTATCTGTTAAGTTTTTCTTCGAAAGCTTGTTGTTTTTATAAATACCTAATTCGCATACAGATGAAATCCGTCTTAAGCAGATACTTAATCAATCATGTTATCAAACCTGATGAATGGCCCTCCTTAGAAAAATTCAGGGAGAAAAATTAGAATATGGCTTTGTTTGCAGAAACTAATTAAAGCCTTATATATATATATCCCATATTTGGGTGGTTTATGATTATTCATCCCCGGGCCCGGGGGTACGTGAAGTGCTTATTTTTGGCCGGGGGCAAATATTTACTGAGAGCTTCGTCTGATTCTGCTTATTTTGTCCCTGAAATAGAGATTTTAATAAAACTGGCGTGAATATTAGCCGCCATGTCTGAAAATGTTTAAAATAGGTAAAATATATCTCTGAAGAAAAATGAACATATTTTCTGAAATATATTTTTAACTATCTTGAAATAGACACTTCTCTATGATTTTCAGAATATCTTCCCTTCATATAAGCGCATTATTTATATTTTAACTTATAATTAAACTGAGAGAATTTTAGAGACACTTTCGTAGTTTTGGAGAGTACACGAGATATTTACTAAAATAAATGTTGATTCAATTCGCTAGGTTGCATAATCATAGAAATCTGGGTATTGCAATATCTTCGCTCCCTTTTGTCGATACAAAATGGTCAGAGTGTTTGCATCAAATCTTCCTCACTTTTGCACTTCGCTGCTGTTGAAAGGTGTGCTCTCTGTTTATTCGCTTTTCTTTCGCTCCAGGAATTCGCCTTTAAACAACTCAATCTATACATGTGGTGTAGTCAGATTACGCTGTTTAGGGTAACTTTATTTCAGTCTAGATCATCCTCTTTCGCTTATGTATTTTCATGTATGGTCTCTGAATAGGCGGTTTAATAAGATACTAGTAATTGCATAATATATGTCACCATTTATTTAAATAGTTCATTTTAAAAATTAAAACCGATCTGATATGTTTTGTTTTAAGTACAATTTATGATCAATCAATGAAGCACAAAACTACCATATTAAAATAAGCACTGAGCGGCAGTTTGATCACAAAATGATATTAAATAATGAGTTGCATTTCTGTTCGTAGCTAAAATGCTTCGAATAGAAAAGCTAATGTCTAAAAGTTATATAATTATACTACTTGCGATCGTCGGTTTTTCTTCTAAGTCATGATTACTTTTATTGTAATTATTTTATTATTATTATTACAAAAATGTATTCAAATTTAGTTAGTGCTTTTACAACTGGTATTTGAATTATTCGTAAATAATATTTTCAGTCACTTTGCTACTTTATACGACAGCGCAGTTATGAAACAATAAATAGAGATTATTTGAGTAATTAATATCATTCAGTTGATACTTACTGTTACTCATTCGTTGTGGTAATTGCTTTGTTTAGATTTTTCTTCTTTCGAGTATATCTTTGTAAGATTTTAAATCATTTGAGCTTGTTCCTTAAGTTAATAGTCAGAATATAAGTTCATGACTGACTGTTGAAGTCCAGAGTTCATTAATGACCAATTTTCATAAGTTTTCAGCAATTCATCAAATGATTGAGTATTGATAGAGATGCAGAGTGTTCACTTTTCTCTAGAGTGACTTTCTATCGATAAGCGCGCGCTGCGGTGCGTCCACTAATATTACCACGCCGGGTGAGCGGCGCACTCGCTGCGTCTTCGCGTTGTTGGCGGTACAATCGTCTAGATTTACACTGATTCTCACTCCCTCGAGGATCGCCGGGGGTGCAGGCCGTTTATCAGGGGTCATCACGCCCGGCCTGATCATCAGAGGTCCTGCGGCTCAAATTGAATTCTCTTGTACGCCTGTTGTGCGAAAATGAAGCAATGAAATGAAGGCTTGCCGAAACTATGGTGAAGTATATTCTTGCATCTATCGACATAGGCGATGTCATCTTTTCAGCCAAACAATTAGAGAGTTGGAGGGAAGAAATTGCAGAGGAAGATTGATGTAACACTTTAACATTTAATTTTTGCAATTAAAAATTAAAATTTCTATTGTTAATTTTTGCGACTATTGTGAAACGATACTAATTACCTTAGATGTTAATTGCCTTAGATGTTGTAAGATATCTTTGTTGATATCTTTATACATGTAGTTAAAGGGAAATTAATTAGAAGTGTCATTTTCTGTAAGGAATTCATTAGTTTGATTTTTTTGGAGGAAGATGATCCAACATTTAGCCTATATTTTTATGATTATGATATGATTAGGATTATAATTTTTTGTAATATTATTATTATTAATATTATTTCTACCTTTATTGTTATGCATAAATGATACAATATCTTCATTTCATAATCATTATTATTATTGCTATTAATATTTATAATTTTTATTACAATTTGCAGGTGAGTTGTATATTATTATCAGGGGTTGTTCTCATTTTGGAATCCCTTTCGAAATCAGTTTATCACTGAGCGATTTTCTGGAATTGGGACGTCTGCTTAATGCATATCCTGTAGTCAAGTCAACACTACGAGTTGATTATGTTCATTCAACAAGCGTAAAGCGTGGACGCCCCTTGACTCTGAAAATATCGATATATTTTATAGAAATGTTCGGCTGTTTCTATTGGAAGAAAAAGTTCCAGATCTCTTTGGGAGAATCGTTTTACCAATGGTGAAAGTTTCTTTCATAGCAACATCAAGGCAGATATATTACATTTGAATTTTTTGAAAGATACATATGTGTATGTTTTACTAAAATGATTTTTATTTTTCTTTCGTGAGATAAATGCCTATAATTAAAAACTATATTTGCATATAAATTTTCTAAACATTAAAAGTATTAAGACCTATTGTCAGAATTTGAGGAATTTCTCTAAAAGTATCATAAAACTTTTGGCGCAAACTTGCCGCTATACAAACAAATTGACACATTTTACGTATGCTCTATTTTTGACTGATATTTGAAAAACATACGAAAACTGTCGATGATGTACAGACCCTATAATATTACCTCGAAGGATAATAGTTTATTGTGAACTGCACAGAATGTTTGACGTTTATTTTTATGTAACTATAAAAGAATTTAACAAGTAATTGTAAAACTTCACTGTAGTAAATATCAAAAGGGGACCAGCTATAACGGTTTTAGAAGTTGTTCTATTATGGAGCAGGCCAATTAAATACCGCATCATTTCAGTAGATGTCTATCGGCATGTAGTATCTAAACGTTTGCACGTACCGAAGTAGTGCAAAATGCCACTTCGCTGAATCGATTGTAGCACATAATTCCATTTTCCTCGTTTCCTGCAACTCGCGCCTTCGAGCTTGGTCGCTTGGACATTATTTTTGCATTTAAAAATAGTCTGAGAACCATTATTGATTAAACATTATAGATTAAAACAAAACTAAGCAAATTGTTTTAAACGAGTATTCGCAGTTTGTTCATAGACTAATCAACGAAGCTTAACTACAATTCCGATGAATTGGAATATGTAATAGTAGTTAAATGTGTCATTTAAATTTAAATCATTAACAAAAATGTAACTCACTGACGATAAATCATTTGAAAAAAAGAATCAATTGAGATGATAAGATTGCTAAGATATTTATTTCGAATTGTTATATCAAACCTCGGGTCAGCGTAATTATCTATTAAATTTTCGATATCATATTTAGTATATTAAAGTTAGTGAAAACTGAATGGATATATTCTAAATATTCAATATTCATATTGTCTTTTTTCTATAATACTCATAAATGTATTTATATCTTCTCTCATGTCTGCAGGGTCCAACTTTACGCATTATCGATACATCCAATATTTAACTCGTGAGTATTAATGAAGTTCTGAGGAATAATAATAATAATACAGTGCTTGGTGTTGTGACTATTGGATCAATTCACTGTAACGTAGTGGGTAACCAGTAACCATTTCAAAAATTAGCTTTTTTGATTAACTTGTTTAAAGTCTCAGATAATTTTAATTTTTTTCTCGACCGCAAAGTTCATATACAATCTGTTTTACTAGAGTAGAATTAGTAGCTGAATGGCAAATAAAGTAAAAACATTCAGAATATCATAAGTCATCTTTTAATGTTTATAATTAGGATATGGGTTGATCCAATTAAGCACAACTCCATTAGAATATCCTAATTACGATTTTGTTTATGACTAAGTTAATGTATTCCAATATTTATTGTAGGCTTATATCTTGTATATGACACATTATTACATACAAAATGTTACAGGGTTACGTTAAGTTCTTGCATACAAGCGAATCTAGGCTCTTTAACAAATAACTAAAGGAAAATAGCTTATTAGTCTTATTATTCTTATTAATTTACTTTAGGCCTTTATGGTAATTCGTTTTTAATTTTTCAACTTATCAATTTCTGTATCAATATCGCACTGTAATCTACTGTATCTCATACTATAATTTGCATTGTACCATATTGTGAATTATACTGTACTGTGCGGCACTGCATACTCCACTCCTTGTTCTAGAACAGCTGCTCGTTTTGTGCAGTGTTAGCCTCGTCGCAGAACAATCGGTCGTGATTGTCTCGAGCCAAAATTGGATACGTAATTGTCTAATTAGTCTGCGACACAGTCTACCACCGATCCCTTCCGATCCGAGTTATCAAGGCGTCCAATTTTCTCCATGACTGATGGACCGTTGTGCCGTTGAAACAGAATAATTATTATATTTTCAAATGCAACTTTAGTCCTTAGTATGGACTCGTTACTGGATTATAGGCTCGGATCTTCTGGACCGAATTTTCGACAAAAATTGTAGTATTGTAATGTGTATAACGAAAGTAAATTCATAGACGAATACTTGGTAGCTTATCGACAAGCCTACTGGTAGAAAAGCATGCATACGGGTAAAAATTAGAATGTATTTCTTGTTATTGCAATACCAGTTGGCATTGTAAAATGCCATAGAATGAAGTAGGAGTAATATTTGATGTCATTTTCTTTCATAAATGTGATGGGAAGGACGCATAAAGAAAAGAAGTGACTCCATGTGATTCACTGACACCACAACTAATGAGTCAGTTCATATAGCGAATGAAGTATGAGCCTAAACAGTATGAACAAGTGCGACTAAATCAGAGCGAATATGACACAATATATTATCAACAGTCTACTGCGGAAGAGATTGTAGAAGAAGAAGCGGATATAGGAATGTTCTTGAAGAAAACCTGTATATCAATTGTCTTTAAAATGTATAAGGATAACATGCGGCGAAAGGAAACATTAGCAGCATTAATTACATCATACTTAGAATTATAAATAACATTATCCATTTTACAGGGGATATCAGAATATCGGGCTACTATAGGCCTATCTATATATAAGTTTAAGTTTTGCGCACTAGGGCTGTAAGTTTGGAACTAGTACTAGCTCTGTATTTATTTTCCTTTTCTGCTTTTTCTATTAAATTGATTAAAACCAAAGATCTGAAGACTAGAACTAGAACTAACTAGAACATTAGAATTACAACTAACTAGAAGACTAGAACTATAACTAACTAGAAAACTATAACTATAACTAACTAGAAGACTAGAACTGTAACTAATTAGAAGACAAGAAGTAGAACTAACTATAGATGTGCTGGCGATATGTCATAGCTCTAGACAATGACAACGTCAAAGACGCTAACCTCTAAGCTATGATACTGAGTTCACTGTGCTTGATACTGTCTAGTCTTAAACGGGTTATTATATATCACAGATTGAAATGCTGAAAAATTTGTAATCTATATGGAAGCGCGCAATAGCGTCAACACATAAAAGACCTTAACTTTTAATATTTTACATTGTTGTTAGGTAGTGTGGACGTTTAGTTATTCACATTTATCCACTTTACCGAATCTGCATACATAAAAATTTTAATTTTAGTTTTCAAGTGTGCTCCACATTATATCAAACCTTCTTCATTTAGAAGCAGTGACTTTCTATATTCACCAGCAGTGCTGTATAGCAGCCAGTATATCTCTATTGTATTTCTTGCAGATGCCCCTAAAATTACCGTCTCTCCCAGAGATCAGAAAGTGACCGACAACGGGATCGTCAGCTTCTTCTGCAAGGCCTCGGGTAACCCTGCCCCTGAGGTCTACTGGTTGAAGGGAGGCAAGCGAGTGTCGAACACCAGACAACGCTACATGACCTACAACATGCCTCACGGCTCAGTGTTCCGCATCGAGCCCGTCAAGTCACCCAGGGACGATGGGATAGTCGAGTGTGTCGCAGACAATGGTATCGGTGATCCCGCCTCGGCATCGGCAAAGCTGGAGGTCTACCCTGAGGGTGAAAGTAAGTTTTAATTTATCAGTTATTTGTCAATATTAATTTGTAAAATTGTGATATATTAGTGACATAATTATTGATATAATTTAATGATATAATTGTGACACATTCTAAGGGGGGAGGTCTATTAAAAGGGTCATAGAAAGTAGAATGGAAAGAAAAAGAGGTATGTTAGACGATTTAAAGACCCACTCATATATGGAAATGAAGAGGAAAGCGGAAGACAGAGAAGAGTGAAGGCGTTATTATACCATGGACCTGCCAGTAGGCAGTGCACTAAGACAGAAAGAGAGAGAAAGAGAGAGTGATATATTCGAGACAGAGCTTAGACCTGTTTGGTAAGGTTTTTGACAGCGGATCTGTGCGTGCGGTGATCAAATCACGGACTTCCCCTTCGCTGATGTTCCTTCGAGAGATATGCTTACATCATTGGTGGCTTTAGCTATTGTCATTGGCTGCCATTTTGTTCCGATTCCAGACTGAAGGCTGGTCTAGTGTCATCTTTCGACGTAGTAATTTTCTTTCTTTCAGTCCATTTTTTGTTGAAAGCAACGAATTTAATACATTCTTTAACGTATCCTGTTATCCTGAAGTCGCTACCAGTAATATTCACTATTTATCTAAAAATATCTAAGAGTAGTGAAAGCATCACGTTTGCTTTTACACGGCAGCTTCCTGTGTTCACTCTGTCACATCCTGCCCATTTTCAACCATACCTCAACACCCATACCTCTGTAACCGTAATCGAATACTCAGTGGGTCTCAGTACTCTAATCTAATACTCAGTGGGTCTTATTACTCTAATCTAATAGTCACTGGGTCTTAGTACTCTAATCTAATACTCAGTGGGTCTTAGTACTCTAATCTAATACTCAGTGGGCCTTAGTACTCTAATATAATACTCAGTGGGTACTCTAATCTAATACTCAGTGGGTCTTAGTACTTTAATCTAATAGTCCCTGGGTACTCTAATCTAATACTCAGTGGGTCTTAGCCAGTACTCTAGTCAAATACTCCGTGGGTGATAGTACCAAATTCTAATACTCAGTGGGTCTTAGTAATCTAATCTAACACGCAATATACTTTGTGTTAGCTGATTCGCCTAATGCGACGACTAGCAGGAGTTACAGAATGACATTTTCATCTTATAGTTTATTATCATTAATAAAGTTTACGGGTCCAACCTTTTCAAACCGCTCTACTTCGGTTTTCTCTTCAGTTTCATCGTTAACATATCGCCTGTGACTTATTTGAGTGTTCGTGACTGATTAGTGATTGGATTCCAATGACATCTGTCTATTACTTATGCTTAAGTATTCATAAGTTACTTATCATTCTTAGCAGTACTTCGATAATGCTCATAATCACCTAGTGTTCTGCCCTTGACTTTACTTCAAAGCAATCTACACTTTCGATCTATCTCTCTTCATAGACTAGTGCTTTAATGAGCAGACCTGCTTCATTTTCCCTGCTTGTTCATGTCTACAATCCCCCGGTCCCCCCCCCCCCCAGCCGTTTTACCCTATCACTCGAATCGATCGGGCTCGATTAAAGCTGGGTCATTGAGCGCGCTGGGAGCGCCAGCAGATCGTAATCAGACAGGCTGAAATGATGTATACAGATTTTGATAAAGATGATCATGAATTTCTCACTGACGAGAGGCTTTCTGGCGGTAATGGCAACGCGCAATGAATACTTGATTTGATGGCTGTTAGATCACATAAAAATTAGCTTCGACTTTGTAAAAGACCTAAAAGATCGTGCTTTCTAAGCTAGATAATTGGTATTGCCTATAACCATTCAATGAAGAAGCTTTAAGGTCGTATTTGATTTCATGACGTCCTCTCATTGTGAAATATTCTCAAAAATACTCATAAAATGCAACTGTAATCTGGAATGTTTGACTAAGTCACTCTAGTTTATTATGGCTAATTGTGCTTTTAACATTCATTAAGCCTATGAGTATTTAGCGGCATAAGACAACTTCTATAGATATATTCATGTGCAAGTATATACTATTGTAAAGAATATAATTATATAAATTAAGTATATTATAGTATTTAGCTATAGAAGATAATTTGCTGATGAACTATCATTTGGTTGGTGACTTGTCGACGTCGGCAAATACAACCGACATCGCAGTGATTTAGTATACGCTTTAAAGCTTTGCTCAAAATTAGAAAATAATATAGTTTATAAACTATTAAACAGATTTACTATATTTGATAGCATTTTACTATTAATCGTAGAGAATACTTAAACTTAGCGTAACGTGACGGGAATTAACAACAACACGTTTACTGATAATATATACAGTATATACTGTATATATATATATATA
>CAJHZI010000545.1:17500-270000 GCA_905160935.1 Enchytraeus crypticus
TTGATATTTTCTCTTTATTTTATATTTAGTTTTATTCGTTATGTTATTGTAATTTTACTATATTATTTTATTTTATTCTGGACATTGAATTCGCAGACCTCCTTACGTTGTTTTGTTGTAACGTTTTTCTAACACAAAAAAGTAAAGCTTTTATCTATCTAACATAAATAAAAATTGAGACTTTCGGTCAGTTCAGGAATACACTCGTGCAGTTGATCGGCCATTGAAAGTGGGTCAGTTGCGAGCCGGACATAGCTCGCATGTTTAGACATGCCTCGAGGGTGAAGAAACTTTGTTACTGATTGGACAACGAGGCTCAAATTGAGTACAATTTGTTGTCGCCTTGCTTTCTCGGAAAGAGGCACGACCCACAGTGAATGCTTCCACATTGAAACAGGCCATGTCAAAATTACATTCAAAGAATTAGGAAAAGTGAGAAAGGGACTCTTGAGAGGTCTCTGACACACTCTTCTTTCGATGAAAACGGCGCTTAATGTGCATTGTGTTGGTACAGTTTAGGACTGCAATTGACTGTGATTTCGATTTAAGACTGTGATATCGGTTGTGTGTCTTTGGTGCAATATTAATTAGCTTTTTAATAAACATCGCATTCAACAATTGAGGTACGTTTTTTTAAAGGATAAATCCGAGTTTAACATCAGCCTTTTTTCTCTAAACTTTGTCAGCGGCGATGCAGCATTCGATTAATTCCTACATCTATTGATATGCAGTCGAACAGCTTAGCGACTTGCCAATGTGATACACATATTACACTACTTGTTTTAGCATATCCAATTCTGCTTTTTCCCTTCTCATATCATATCTCTCATGTCGCACACAACCTGTTGTTATTGGTCAAAATCGCTCTTCTGAACTACCCCTCCTACGCGGTGTTTCTCAAGGTTCAGTGTTAGGTCCATTGCTCTTCTCTTTATATATCACTCCTCCTAGCTACCTGCTTGCTCAGTCCTCCATAAATTTTCATTTCTATGCAGACGACACACAACTATATATTTCCTTTTCTAATCATGATTCTGATCAGAAACTGGCTCATCTCTCATCCATTCTAGACAAGGTTTATTCTTGGTTTTGTGCTAACCATCTTGCTGTTAATCCTTCCAAAACTGAATGCCTTTTAATTTGCACTCCTTTGCAAAGAAATAAAATTACTTATAGCTCTGTTAATTTTCAGAATCTTGCTCTTTCATCTTCTCGATCCGCCAAAAACCTTGGAGTCATATTTGATGAAAACCTTGACTTTAAATCCCATATATCTTCTGTTTGTCGCGCTTCTTTCTTTCAGATTCGTCAGATTAGGCAAATACGTCCATCCCTTACTAGAAATTCAGCCACTATCCTTGCTAATTCTATAGTTCATTCAAAGCTCGACTACTGTAATTCATCATTACATGGCTTGCCTACTTCTTCTCTCAATCGTTTGCAGCACGTCCAAAATTCTCTTGCAAGTGTTGTTTGTAAGTCCTCTCGACTTCAATTTCATTCTCTTTCTCTACTTCGCAGTCTTCATTGGCTTCCTGTTAATCAACGTATAAAATTTAAAATAGCTCTATTAACTTTCAAAACTCAGCGATTTGGCAAGCCTTCTTACTTATCTGAAATTCTTCTTCCCTATCGTCCCTCACGTGCACTTCGCTCCACCGATGTCAATCTTCTCTCAGTTCCAAATATTCTCACGTCATTGGGCAGACGTTCATTTTCTTACGCAGCACCCACAATTTAGAACTCTTTACCTGCTAATCTTCGCTCTTGTTCTTCTCTTTCAACATTCTCTAGCAAGCTTAAAACTTACCTTTTCCCACCATAGACATAATCAATCTACCTTGACCATTTTTTGATCACCCGACTGGCTTTCGTTTAGGACCTTACTCCTCCTCAGCACATTTATTTCGCAGATTGGTCTAGATGAATTGATCTGTAGTGATGTGTGCTATTGGGGACGTCCCTGACATCATCCCTGAATGAGGAAACGGACGTTAAACCTTTATTATTATTATTATTATTATTATTATTACTGATTTATTAATCGCAATGTACTAAAATTTCCAAAGTCAGAAAGGACATTCGGTTGGTGAGCTCCTAGGCTCCAGAAATTTCTACAAATTTTTCTACAATTAATGGAAAATCTTATTTTCGTATCCCGACCCTAGCTAAACTGGCAATCAAGGGAAGAAGATGATGATGAATATACTAAACATGCAGTACAATTGAAATAGTGCTATGTATTTATTTATGCGATACAATTTAAATAATTCGATGTATTTATTTAGTACCAGCTGGGTATCCTCGTATAGTAGAGAGTCCCACTCTGAGGGCTGTGGAGAAGGATAGAAACACAGTGATGGCTTGCAGCGTGAGCGGAAGTCCCGATGCAACAATCTTGTGGTTGAAGGATAATATCCCTGTGGACATGTCTGATCCGAGAATCAAGCTGTTGCATTCCGGTAGGTACTACACTTATATAAGCGTCATGAGAGATCATTGTCATATAAGTGTCATAGGAGATCATCGTCATATAAGTGTCATAAGAGATCATTGTTATATAAGAGTCATACGAGATCATTGTCGTATATGTGTCATAAGATTATTGTCATCACTTGGTCATAGAGATCAGTGTCATATAATTGGCATAAGAGACCATTATCATGTAAGTGTCATAAGAGATTATTTGCATATAAATATCATAAGAAATCAGTGTCTTAAAAGTGTCATAAGGTATCACTGCCTTATAATTGACATTAGAGATAATTGTCATGTAAGTGTCATAAGAGAGCATTTTTATATAAGTATCATAGGGGATCATTGTCATATATGTGTCATATAGATCAGTGTCATACAAATATCACAATATTATCACATATGTTTCATAAGATGTCATCAGTGTCACGCATATAAGTGTTAGAATATTATTATATCAGCATCATCGTAATGTTGTAGAATAAATGAATCTTAGCATTACTTAGGTATCATACAAAATTAATATCACATAGTTGTCATATCAAACCAGTTTTATCTGAATACTGTCGTTGTAATATGTTAGTAGTTGTCATGCTATCATTATAATTACTCGTAGCAAATTTATCATTCATCAGAATTTTGTAACCTAGAAACTTGAAGACACAATTGCAATGAGAGGAATGGAATGACTCGAATGCTGATGTAAATTATTCCAATTGCGACAACTGTCAAAATTAGGGGTAAAAGATGAAAGAAACTTAGATCTAATACTTAAAGGCATTTTGCCTAAAAGAAGCACGGACCCTGACAAACACATATAAGGAACTTTATACGTAGATTTAAAACCAGTTACCAAAAAGAAGTAGAGAAAGAAGACAGTGTTAGAGAAACTGTGCCCAAATAAAATAGATAGAGGAGTAACATGATTACTTACACGCTGAATGGGCGAGTTCCTGATAGAAAGAAAGAAAGAAAAAGAAAGAAAGAAAGAAAGAAAGAGAGAGAGGAAGAGAAGCAAAAAGACAGTTAATAGTAATTTATAGCATAACTTTGTTCCATAGATGTTATAATAAAATGAGTGAGTTTCGTTGTGTTTAGGGTCTTTACAAATAAGACACAGTCAGGAATCTGATGAAGGAAAGTACGAGTGTGTTGGAGAGAACAGTGTGGGTGTGTCCTATTCGTACGGAGCCAATCTTTACGTCAGAAGTATGTTCTGCAATTACTTGAAATCTTAAATAAAAACGAGCTTAATTAATTGTAGTAAATATGGCTGTCTTTAATCATATTAATATACAAATCTAAGAGTAAATTATTGTATTTTCATTTGTATGCATGCATATTGTTATCGTTTTTAAGACGAAGTACGTGTTAGTTATTGTTAAGTGCCGAAAGAACCCTGCAATCGAATCATTTAATATCTCTGGTAAATTTGCCTGGTGTTAGATTACCTATTTTTACTGGGCAGCAAATAACAAAGCCTTTCAAAAGGCATCCGAACAAAGCAGTTCAATTGATACAGATTTTATTGAAAAGAGTAAGAACTTCGGCCGAAATTTTCAAGTTTTAAATCCCCACTTTAAGAACTCAAGTAACAAAATATAATACACTTATCATCAGCTATATTGTGCTGGATTGCTGTACAGCTGTTGATCAAATGTTCTGCAGTCGTATCATATCTACGTTGTAGCATGTTTGGCGTACAATAGCACACTCCATTGACTTTCCCAGTATCTACATTACTTAACTCCTGACTAAGAACAGTCATCAATAGACTGTGGGAGTTTTGCTGTTGATTTTTAACAATAATATCTCTTTTTGAAGCAACAGCTCATAATTCTTCTCTATAACGAGTTACTGAGACAGAATAGATCAATAGCTTCTATAATTCGACGAGTTTCACAACTGATATTGTAACTCGCTTTAGAATATTTGAGCAAATATTTCATGCCCGCTTGTAATGCTATCTGCAGAGGTCAATTTAATTTTTTTTTTAGTCTAGGATGAATGAACTGGCAAAAATCTCGTTACGTTAGAGCATAACCTAAAAAAAGAAGCTAACTAGCATAAAACTCTTAACCATTTACCATGTAATAACTTAGATTTTTAACGGAGGAGATCTGACCCTCGCAATGAATGAATCTCCGCTGCGGAATTTCAGTTGCTCTATTTTCAATATCAGAGGCGAAATATGTGGCCCGTGAAATGTGAGATTCTGTACATGTACAAATCCTTGACAGACGGTCGACTTCTGACGTCCGGCAAAACAATCATTGCACGAGATGATGAGCTCCGGAGACTGGAGCTTCTATTAATATTCGACAATAAATCCTTAAAATATTCCAACAATAAAAATTCGTATCAGCAGGCTCGCATTATGACGTTAGATGAGCAGTGTGTCAAAGCTGCTTTTTGTTAGTTTATGTCCATTGTCAAATTTGACTTTAATCTCTTGAGAATGGTGATAAATCTATAAGCTAATGTACATGTAGTACGCATAAGCCTGTCGGCTTTTATGAGATTTCTGTTGCAGTTGTTGCACCATTATGGACCTACAACCTACAATGCATTTGTGTTTTGTGATTAATATCAAAGTCAACTATGCATTATTTCTACTTTAATTTCTATCTATTTTTAAATTAAATGTACAAATAATTTTAAATTAAATTTAAAGTTTGTAGCATGCCGATTTTGCATTCGCATTCCACTTAGCGAAATAATGTTAATTCTATTGCTATTTTAGCCATTTACAATTATGTTGTTCAAGTTTTTCTTTATTACAGATATAGATATTTATATTGGTGCATGAATTGAGATTAACAAAATAAGAATGGCAGTAGTTCAAATTCTCTCAGGCTGCTACCATCTCTTACGTATTAACTAATTTATTAAAGAGCTCTGTAACTAAATAGATAACAACAACATGGAATTCAGCACTGTCGCTAGGAGTGATATCTACTATATCTCTCATTCTTAGTGCACTGCCCACTGGCATGTCCATGGTAGATAACACCTCCGCTCTTATCTATCTTCCGCTTTCTCTTCATGTTCACGTACGAGTGGATCTCTAAATCATCAAACATGATATACTATTATTCTTGGGGATTCTACATGTGAAGAGGTGGTCCTCCTATGCCTTCCTCATCTTATCTACTATATAGTACTCTTAATTCCAATATATTAGACATCATGTTTTTGTCACAAATATTGAACTATATGTAGTAAACAATCAAATTGTTTACTAAATATTTTGGCAGAGTCTAATTGTACGTTATTATAAAGTCGAAGTCGATATAGAATCTGTCTGAAATCAACTGAGATACCATGACGTAGCGAAATCGTTTCTACAATGCAGAGAACTCTGATGACTTTATCATACGAAGGCTTTATTATAAGTAGAGAGCGTCACCTATGCATGTATGATGTAGATATGAATTACAAACGATGAGTAGTCCTCTGCTGGTTTGCAGTTGTGATAACTCTGAAATCTTTTTACAGTCTTTCTCTTATCTGTTTTTTGCTTCCATTTGTTACATTTCGTCTAATTTGCAATATAGATTCTGTAGGTAGGCAGGCTACGATCTTGTTGCTCAGATTTGTCCCTGACATTGCCTTATGGCGAGGAAGAGGAACCGGACGCTAAATTCTTATTGATTGATTGATATAATTTAAATGTGGTCAAACGACAAACTATGATTAAATCAAATATTGAAAGCATTTAAAACCACATTTATAAGTAATTTCAACATGATTAAATGAAGTATAATGAGGGTGTCTTATCATACTATTTAAAATTAAACTATTCTATCAAAATGTAGGCCTACTCCCAAAGAAATAGAAACAATTTCCCCTAAATTGAGTGTTCTGACTGATGTTAAAGGTATTTTTGTATCCTCCGGTATGAATTCTTTTTATTTTATTTTTTCTCATCCCTATCGTATCTCTGACATTTTTGATAGTTTAAAGGCCTATGAACTATGACTATTTTAACTGCTGTGCCTTTTCTATGTTTCGATTAAAATCGCGTTTACATATTTTGACAGACTATTATCTTTAAAGGTATTTGTGATAATAACGATAAAGGTATTAATATGAACGTTTTCAATCATTTTGGGACAATGCTAAAACTGTCATTAGAATGCTACATAATTTTGGAGTCCATGCAAAACCTTTTAATTAAGTTTACTTAAATATTAAACTTTATGAAATCTTATTAAAATTGTATTTTTAATCTAACAAAAAATTCTATTTAAAGGACGAATACTGATAAATTATACATTATTCTTTATACACCATGGGGAATATTATAGCAGGATGTTACCTCCAAGCTAGATAGATTTCAATTAAACCATGAAACAACTGCTCATCCAATTAAAGAACTGCATTCTAGCTTTTTGCTGCTAGAAACCAGTAGGGCTAAGCTCGTGTTAACCTGCTAATTGAACTCTATATAATGTATCTAAAGATTTAACAATGTAATTGGTAGTAATAAGGGAAATAACAAGGAGTTGATAGTTGCAGTTTGGTTTTAGGAGAGGATGCGGCACAAGAGAAGCAATAGGGATAGTGCGGGTTCTTTGTGAAAGAAGCTTAGAATATGGAAATGACTTTTTTGTTTGCTTTATGGACTTTGAGAAGGCCTTTGACAGGATTGATTGGATAACGATGATGAATATCTTGAAAAGAATTGGAGTTGATTGGAGAGATAAAAGACTAATTTTAAAATTGTACATGAATTAAAGAGCAATAGTGAAATCCAGCAAGAATACCCAGAAGAAGGTGAAATAGGACATGGAGTAAGACAAGGTTGTAGCATTTCGTCGCTGCTGTTTGCCATTTAAGCTGAGGCAATGATGGAGGAAGCCATGGAAGACATGGGAGAAGGAATGTAAGAAGAAAATTGTTGCAAGATGTACGATTTTCAGATGACCAAGGAATGGTAGCGGGCAGCGAGACTGGACTGCAAAAGATAATGGGTAGTCTGAATGATACGACATTGAAACGTTGCATCAAGATTAGTATCAAAAAGACAAAAGTGAGGAGAGTGGCCCATAAGAAAAGGGAAGTTAATATCACAATAAATAGTACGAAATTGGAACAGGTAAGGAGTTTCAAATATTTCGGTCATACTATAGCCGATTATGGAATATATGAGACTGAAATATGTAGTACGATTGCACAAGCAACAGAGGCCCTTTGTAATAGGAAAGAACTGTTAACAAAAAGCCTAAAGAAAGACACAAATGTATAGATAGTGAAAACCCTGGTTTGGACCACGCTATTGTATGGATGCGAAAAATGGACCTTAAAGAAGTAAGATATCAGGAAACTAGAGGCATTGGAAATGTGGATATAGAGAAGAATGGAAAGGATTAGCTTGACTCGAAAGGTTATAAATGAGGAAGTTCTGGAGAGAGATGGTACAGATAAACAGTTTATAAATGTATTAAGAAATAGGAGGAAGAATTGGAGAGGACACCTTCCAAGGGGGAAAAGTTTACTAAAAGAGGTCATAGAAGGCAGAATGAAAGGAAATAGAGGCAGGGCAGGCCGAGATTAGGAATATTAGATGATTTAAAGATCCACTCATATGTGGACATGAAGAGGAAAGCGAAAGACAGAGAAGAGCGGAGGCGTTATATACCATGGATCTGCCAGTAGGCTGTTCAGTAAGAGAGAGATAGAGATTATATATTATATTTATTTATTTATTTAGAGTGTGTGCTTTAGTTTATCTCATTGTGTTGATAACAAAGTCGATGAAGAGAGTCTTTTCCCTTTGTGGGATTTCCATTGATGAAAGTGATGCTTTCAAATAAATAAAACATCAACTGACTCTCTGCTATTCTTTAGTTCATCGACCTGAAGTCAGTTTTATTCCGGGCTAACATTCTTCTATTAACAGATTGACGAAAGGTCTGACTTAAAAAGTATCTGCTTTTTCAAAATAACTGTCAAATGGATTCCACATTAGTTTTAAATGTAGATTTTAGATTTAGATTTAAAGTTTTATTTTATTTTTCGCAACTTACACGTCAAAAAGCGTGGGATCATAAGAGTTACACGCAGCGCTAGGTCAAGGGTAAACCATAAACCTTAGGCTATGGGCACTTAATGGGATCATCAGTATGCAAATTTAAGTTTAAGGCGTTAGAATATAGCACAAAATAAAATCTGATTTTAATTTAAATGAAACTTAAAACGCATAAAATTATAGCAGTACACTTAAAAATGTAGAGATTCATGGCATCGAATGGTTAGTAACAAATAGAATATTCTAGTTAATATCTTAAGAGATATATGATATATCATAAATAATCATATATTACTATAATTGCTTTTAATCAACGCGAATGTGTAAATGAATCAATATTCATTTTGCTATTGCAGTTGTTGATGTAGCATTTATAAGCTTGCTGTCAAATTTATTAGTACGTTATATTGTACAGGTGGCCCACCCCCTGAGCCAGGTGAGCCAAATATTACCCCCACCCAATATCATTCCAAAGCATGCATGCTTCGAAATCCGGTGTGCCATTTGCCGTCATGGCTTTACATTTAAATGGGATTTTCAAATGCCTGTATATATTTAGAGTAGACCCAAATGAAAACACCGAAATCATTAAGATGGTTTACTCAAGGTAAAGACACCCTTGCTACAGATTATTTAAAATTTGAAGGTTAGAATCAAAATGAATGATTATTTGTTCTATAACATGCTAACATACCCTAGAACTGATTAGATTGCATTTTTATATCTAGTAGATTGCTGTCTAACAAGTCAAATTGTTCATGACGCCGTAATGTAAGTGAAAAATTGTAATAAACCTCCAAAAGTGAATAGTTAACCGGCAAGTCATTGATAAAATGCCAGCTGATTTAAAATGACTTTGGTTTTATTATATACAGGGTTAATTTCTTAACTACATAGAATTGCTTGATTCAAAACATATTATCCACGATCGAGTTTGAGTTATTCGTCTCATGTGTATATTTAAAGCGTTCAGTTAGGTCAATTCTTAACCTTACCAACCAATTGCAGCTACATGCATGCATTTAAAGTTTATCGGCCATGTTTTCCTATAGTGTGCTTCATTGCTTTTAAGTTTGTTCATTGATACAGTAATTAGACTTCCTATGACTTGCGTAGTCGCTTACAGAGTGCCCTGCATTCCACGTTTGTCCTACTGCAATCTCCTTTTATTACATGTAATACGTGTAATATTATAAAAGCTGTAACTGCATGATTAAACTTGATAATAAAACTGTCCTTACTGCAATTTGTTGGTTGAACGTTATTGGCATTACCGGTTACATAATAATTCATTAATTTATATAGAAATTCCAATTTGAAACTAATTTATAAAACATCTATAAAATTAAATATTTACGTCACAATTCTGAAGATGATTTCGAGATTATACTCCTATGATTTGGTTTTAGTGTTTAACATTTATTTCATTAGATTAATATGAGCGATGATTTCAAATTAATTTAAATTATCTACTACTAGATGCCTTTATTACATCTAAAGAAATTTTTCTGAAACTTAACAATATTGTATATAGCTTTAGCCTACGCTAGACAACATTTTAAGTAAAGATATTTTAATAATTTCAGAGATAAGACGTACTGGTTTTAACTAATTAGGCTACTGTTTAATGCCAGGAATTTAATAACAGGTAGAGCTACTGTCTAATTTGTCTAATGCCGTGTTATGACTAATTCAATCTCATGTTCTGATAATTTGGTCTGATAATATATGATGACTAATGAATGAAATTTATTGTTATAATAATACTAATAATAATAAAGGATTAATATCCGTTTTCACATTCAAGAATGATGTCAGGGATGGCATCGTACAGATAAATGCACCCAGACCAATCTGCAAAAGACATGTGCAGAGACGAAGTAGTGTATTAAAGCGAATAATTGGATAACTATTAAGTTCAACAATAATCATTCATCATTCATTAAGTTCAAATGACGAATAATTATCTAAGTTCAGCATAAATGCGTTAATGTACTAAACTTCTTACATCTCTTGATTTTGAATTAATAAATTTATTATAAATTACTATGATTTCAGTACGACGCGTGCCGCCCCACTTCACGATACTCCCTGAAAGCATAGAAGTCATGCCGGGGGACTCCGTGAACCTCACCTGCGTGGCCGTGGGGTCCCCCATGCCCCTCGTCAAGTGGCGTCTGGGGGCCACGGATCTGACCCCGGAGCAGATAGTGCCTATAGGCAAAAATGTTCTCATGCTGACCGACATTCAGGAGAGCAGCACCTACACTTGCGTGGCGACGTCAGAATTGGGCAATATTGAGTACGATGCTGAAATCCGAGTTAAAGGTTAACAATGGCTAATTTCTAGAATGTAAATATTTTCTAATTTATTTGTGCCTAACTTACATAAGTGCTCTTTATGGAGTGCAACATCAAATTGAGAGTAGGCCTATGAATATGTGCGGCTGGTCCAGTAACATTAGCCTTTTACATTAGAGCTGCCACTTAGAGAAAAAGATAGAAGAAGAAAAAGAGGAGAAATAATGAGAGATAGAGAGAGTGAGATCTAACATAGTCTTATAGGCTTCAAAGTAAAGCGTCTAAAAATGGATTTAATTTTTAGAGATATGATTATTTGTTTAATGTAAATGAATACCAAAAAATTATGACAAAGGCTACTGTATAATAGCGCAATATATTGTATTGCACTTTTATTGCATTACCCTGCAATTTGCAAAGTAAAAGTACGTACTTTAGTCATCATCAATGCATTCTAGTTTCTAGATATCTGTCTCTCTCTATAGTCTCTACTGTATTAGTGCATAAGTATCACTTTATCTTTCCCCATCTTTCTCTCTATCTCTTTCTCTCTCTCTCCAATTTTCTCTTCCATGTTTCTACTCATAGTCAGTTTCCCGTTCAACAAAAGAACGCTCCAAAATGAACGTTTCGTAAAGAACGCTTCATAAAGAGCGCTTCATAAAGAACGCTTCATAAAGAACGGTTCATAAAGAACGCTCCATGACGAACGCTCCTTGACGAACGCTCCATTCATAAACAAGTCCTTCACACATAGCCCTTCATAAATGTTGTCCTTCGCCTGTACCACGTCTTAAATTAATATGTAGACAAGGCACACCCATAGCCTGGTACCCATCAAAAGCCTTTATACTGAGCCTTCACCTATTTTGTCCGGGGAACTTAAAAATTGGCCGGCTGTAAACTTTATTTGTCGTAAAAGTTTGACGTCTAAGTCAGCATTTCAGCAAGCGAAAATGAAACTACTTCTAGGGCTACATGTAAATGTTTCCAAACCTTTTAGCTAACACCACTTAACTATTAAATAAAAATGTAATATGCCTTTATTTTATCCCAGCCTTAACACATATGCATCTTAATTAGAATATTATTTGCTTATACATGTTGATTATTCTAAAGCACATCGTAGCCCTGTAGTTGCATGCTTTAATCGCACTAATTTCCGTTATTTCAGAATTTAAATTAAGTTGTTGTTATTTAGCTTGTAGTTGTAGATTTACATCGATATTTAGCCATATTTCGACTGATAATCACATCAAAATATCCATCAACATTTTATTAATTTCGTACCAGTAAAGAAATTGCTGCAATTTGCTTTCTAATGGTTAATGTTATAATAATAATTATACATTAATTGGCCTGTATTTTTGTATATTTTTAACGTTCATCTGGATTAAATAGATTATAACTATCGCATATTTTTTGTATACATGTAGAGACAGTTAAAGTCTAAGATATGGTTATTTCTGAGCAAAATGCTTTAAAAGTATGTGAAGTTAAGAAAGTATTTGTCGATGGCTTACCTACATGTATGAATGCTAACATTATTTACTCATATTTATTTTGTTTACTCTACTAACTATGCATGAAAGATTAAATCTGAATACTTTTAAATACAATTCATATAACTAACTGAATAAATAAGTGCAGATAATAAATAATTGTATAACATTAACTTCTGCGAGTTATATGTCGATCTAACTGCCAGTGTATCTACAGTTACATATTTCGTTTAGGTAGTTCAAATTTTTCTTATTTTGCGCATGTGATTTATTGTATCGTCATTCTTCATGTATATTATGCTATTATTACTAACTATAAAGTCTATGATCAGCTGATCATCTTCCATGCCTAGAGTTTTACCTTCCACGGATGGCACTTGTGCCGGTAAATAATGCCGATTATTATTATTTATGCCGATTCAACTTGTCATTACCAATATATGATTAAGTGTACTATAACAAATTGCTAGTTATGACTGATGTTGCTTATTATTTTCAATTTTATAGTATTTCTCGAGATTATATAAACATATGATAATATGAACTTATCCATTTTGAACATTCTACTGTAATTCTTCTTAAACAATCTATGCAAAATAGATTTTCCTAGGTTTAAGTTAAATACTATCTTAACATGTAACAAATTACTATCTGCTTTTTTGTTTTCTTTTAACTTATTGAAACTATCCTTGATTTTTAGTGTTAAGTTATAAAATAAATAGTAAATGTGCAGGGACGTTTTCGCCATATATACGATGATGCAGTTTGCTTCAAGAAATTCTCCGGGGGTACCTGAATATAAAATTTAGGGAATGGAGTGCTATAGTACGGTACCCTACTAAGTTGCTTTTTTCGTCTAAGGCCAAAGGGGGTGGGGGGAAGACGCCCGTGGAACTGTGTAAAACATCATCCAATATCTTGCGAACCCCTATATTTATAATCATATTTAATTCTAATCTATAGGCTTCATTATTTTTAATAGATTTATTAATTAATTGATTAATTCATTTATTTACTCTTATTATGCAAACCGCTATTAATAATCCAATTACTACTCGCTCACACAGCTCTTCCACATCCACCCTCTCGTCTCTGGGTATCCGAGATCTTTTCCTCCTCGCTCAAGCTCAGCTGGACTCGCTCTATGAACGACCCCTACGCCTCCTACATCGTTCAACACAGGCCCGTCCAACCCAGGGATGCTGAATCTCTTAAAAACCTCGACCTAACCATCCAAGATGACACAAACTCCACTTTTGAGGAAAGCGTGCCAGTAGCAGACTCTGAATTTCGAGTTGGGGGACTGGAGGTGTACACGGAGTATGAGCTGAGGGTGGTGGCCATCAACAGCCTGGGGAGGGGCCGCCCCAGTAGCCCCATTAGAACCTATACTGCTCAACTTGGTCAGTATGGAATAGAAAGTTTTCAGCGTCAGTTTCTTTTCTGGATATTGTGGGTCTTGTGGTCGTGAAGCTTTCGTTTTCATCATAAACTCTTCATTTTCTTATTATCTTGATTTATTTACATCATTTGAATTTTTTTTAATTTCTCGAAATTTTTTGCTGTACTTTGGCAATATTCTAAAAGGTGTGATTATTTTCAGATTTATTTCAGATCGTACTAAGGTCATCAACAACTTGCATGATTACGTTCCTAAGTAGGCTAATAGGCCTACAAAATATTTATTATAATATTATGATATTTAGATAGCACTTTCAGAAAATATAGTTTTGCCATTTAAAATTTGTTTATCGGAGTCATGATGATGCATTGTGATTCATTAAGATTCTTGTAGGATAATGTAATTGGATTAAATACAATAAATTACTACTTTGGACTACTATTTTATTAAATTACTAAATCATTAAAATTAAAAAAATGCTAGATTACTACTAGTGTACTAAATTAATGCAATAGGTACTGCTAAATTAATATTTGATAATTTTCGATGTTCATAATTAACTTATGCATTACTAATATAGGCCTATATATATAATTACCTCTTAATAATTTATGAAAATATAAAATACCGTAATTTACTGCAGAGCTTCGTTTTAAAATCCTAACTAGAACCGCTATTTAAAGTGGTTTTCTATGCAAAGTACAATAGTGTTGTCTACTCTGGCTATTGTAGAATTAGATTCATAATGAATGCCGTTGACTTACATACTGTAGATCTTTGCTTTTAAGTGAATTATCGCAATTAATCAAATAATTTATTTCTTAATACTATAGGACACAGAACCAACAATTAACAATGTTTCTTAGAAATATGAAACTAACTCTTATACTAATATACTTATTGAATTTCATTAGCCATTAACATGCTAAGCTTATGTAGCTATCTATTCTAAATGTTATTTCACTAACAATCGACAGCAGCCTCCAAGGATCGTTTTGCATGTCTGGCTTCTACTAACTTCTTTTATCGATAATGATGGGGGAATTAGATCAGATCTTGTACCTGTTAAAGAATCACACCAAATCTGGAATCTGAGAGTTCGCAGACTTACAGCAAGCTCAGCAGCACTGGAATGGGATGCACTATTATCGGACAGCGGTGATATTCAGGTAATTTTCAATTTCCGTTTCAATTTAATGCATTTCTACTTACAATGGTTAAAACCTAAACATTGCTTTTATTACGGCCCTCATTAAAGAGAATGTAGTTATATTTAAGTTGATCTTGACTACTTTCCTCATTCATTCTCTCTATGATATCTTTCATGAGCGACTACTCAGGGCAACGAGAACTTTTTGCTCCGGTATTTCTAAAGAACCCGGGGCAAGAGTTTATCATAATTGCGCTGTCGGGTTCCCTTCAAACTCTTGAGAATTTTGTTGCTCCGATACTCAAAATGAAAAGTCAGCTGTCATGTTAGCTTTTGCAAATTATGCAATTTGTTAAATTTGTTTTGGTTACCCATGTTATGTTCGGTTTGCTGAAGAATAGACCAATTTTTGACTGCACGTGTCGTAAAAGGCGACTGTGCATTAAAATCCAAATAAACGTCAGGAAGGGCTTTACTATAATGAGCGCCTAGGCACTAGAAATTGCTAGAAAACTCCAGAAATTGCTTAATCCCGACCCTAGATAAACTGAGATTCAAGGGAAGATTATTATGATGACGATGATGAATAATTTGCTGAAGCAGAATTTTTAAAATAGGGTACAATAAATTTTAAATCGTTAATCTACAGTATACAGGTACGTGTGGTTATTTGCTTATAAGAGATACAGGTAAGTCAATTGAAGAATTCCTAATAAGTTGATGTAGGTGTATGTCCCATGCTTGCGTTGGATGTATGATATGTACTTGTAGCTTAGTGTGTAGAGTATCAGGTAACGTCATGAAATGTGAAAAGTTTGATTTAGTGTTTGGAACTCCCTTGAATTCGATATTGACCGAGCATATTTGATTGTAAAATCTCAGATTTGCTTTGAACCGGTAAACAGTTGAGGACCTGTGTGTTGAATTAAAGATGAGTGACCTGAGACACTAAAAACATCAGCTATCATAAGGAATAATCATTTCACTATAATCTGTAATCTGAATATTTTGACTCTGCAAACGTTAGAAGGATTTATTGTGTGTGCATTTTAGTACATCAAAATAGTCGTAATAAACATTCTATCAATTTTTATTTTTTATGTTTAGGGATATACTATCTACTACAGGCAAGTAGAAAATGAAAATGAAATCTCATTGTGGAAGAGTCTTAAGTTGGAGAAAGTAAATTCAGCAACAATATCAGATCTTCAGAGAAATCTGCAATATGCTTTTAAGGTGGAAGTGAGGAAAAGCCACGGAGCGGGAAGTCATTCCGAGATTGCCTATCTGGACCTATCCATTCCGGGTAAATAAATTATATATATGTACATTATGATGATGTACATGACGTACATTATAAGATTTTATTAATAACGATTTCGTTACATTTCATTTTATGATTCAATATCATGTATTGAGACACATTATTTAAGGATGATAATTTTGAGATCTTATGGATGTTTGTTAGTTAATAAAACAAGTAAACTTCTACAGTGAAATAAAGTGCTGTAATGCTAAATATTTGCTAATATAGCAAAAATGTCCAAATTTATTGAAAATACCGTATCGACAAACATTTAGGTTCTCTATTTGTCTCTTAACATAATATTATGTTTTTAAATCACTTGGAGTTAATGGATTTACAGTGACGTGAGTGAGATGCGGGAACGTTCCTGATATCATCTTGTATGAGAATACGTCTGTTAAGCCTTCATTGTCAATTATTATTTAAAATTTATTACAATCTGTAGTATTATTTTCATTTTACCTGGAGTGTATAGAACGCGACCTTTGATTTAAACCATCCATATCCAAGTTGCGAGACTTTGGTCATTCTTATAATATTCATTTCTTTATTCGTCAAAAACAGACAGGATCAAGATGCATCACATATAAATATATACACACACATACACACAAAAACATACAATCATAAAACAATCAAAAATGAAATACTAGAAACTTAATTAGAATTCCTGCTAATAACAGCACTAGCATTAAAAGCTTCGTAAATTAAATACACGCTTCTACCATAAGACACTCTATTGTCTAGAACCATCGAACAATTTATAGGCAATCTAAAACAATGACACATTTTATCTAAATCCCTCAACAAATATCTAATTACAAAATGCTTTAAAATTATATTTATACTGAATCTATTTAGGCTGCTTCTAAAGAAATTAAACATAAGTTTAACTCTAATGTGCTTAAAATCCAACTTACCCAACCCTATCATAATTGGCTTAACAGTTGGCTTATCATAATAGGCTTAACAGATTCCCATTTATGATAGTTAAATAGCTTTCTATAAACACTGTTCCAGGCAACATTTAAATCATGAATTTTGATCGTTTCTAAGTGAAATACTAACAGTGGCATAGGTTAAAATGGGCAAGCAGTAGGACTCTAAAAGATGCAATCTTGTCAGCTCAGTTAAATAAGTTGATTTACTCAATATATTATTGCAACTAGAGTAAAATTTTCTAATAATCAAATTGGTATCAACCATTAGATTTTTACTTGCTATAAAAGTAATACCGAAGTATTTAAAACGTTTTACCCAGTTTAATGGTTTTTTCATTAGAGACATTGGAGAAATTTCACAGGCTGACCCTAACCCAACAGCAGCACACATAGATTTATCTATATTGAATTCCAATAATATTTTATCAAACGAAATTGAGCATTGATCTAGCATCTTTTGTAAACCGAGCACCGTTGGTGAAATAAGAGGCAAATCATCAGCGTATATGATCATACCAACAAATTGTGCACCAATGGTACAACCTACATTAAGAGATTTTAGGTCATTAATGCAAGGATCAATAAAGATATTAAATAAAGCCGGCGATAGAGAGCTACCTTGTCTCACGCCACTTTTAACACAAGTATTATGAGAATAGGATCCATTCCAACGAACACAGCCATTTAACTTAGAATACCAGTCCTGTAGCACAATTATAATCCATATAGGATTGCCCTTCAATATAAGACTTCTAAATAATTTAAAGTGGTTAACTTTATCGAATGCCTTCTTCAGGTCAAGTGCGGCCATAAACACACTATTACCATTATCTAGAAAATATTTAACGACTTCAGTCATCATAAAAATTGCAATAAATACAATAATATATAATAGTCATTATCAGTCCTTTGCGTTCTGAAGAAAACACAGGGCGGCAACATTCCTCCATTCTTTTCTGTCTCTAGCAACCCTCACAGCATCTTTGAAATATTCAAAATTTTAAATATTTGTTGATCGTGCTGAACCAACTACTTCTAGATCTTCGTCTTTTCCTTTGTAATAATACTTTCACTAAAATATTTAGCTTTTACGATAGAAATACTTTAATGCATTAGCAATGTTATTGTTGCTTTTGGTTTTTAAAATAATTTATGACTTTCAAAGGTAAAACTTCTCCAAATAAATAAATAATATCTGCCCTCGTTTAAATGGAAAAATATGAATATATAGCTCTGATTACATGCTCTATATATATATATATATAATATATATATATATATATATAATATATATATATATATATATATATATATATATATATATATATATATATATATGATCTTAACTATATAAATATTTATATGATCTTAACTTTTAGTTAGTTAATTATATGTTTTGTAAGTCCAATGTAATGACGAATCTATTGCTATATATAATCTGTTTACATGTACATACTGTGTGCCTATAACCCCTTTGTATAACCCCCTTTGTTGTGCTCGGGTGTGGTTGGACCACTGCAGAATAGGGCAACCGCAAACAATCTGCCGCGGGTACGTAAGAGGCGACGACCAAAGGCAGAAGCTGAGGATGGCAAGAGGGGACCCACCTCACCATGAAATATTTTTCCCCAGGATTAAATGAAAATTAATTCACCTAACTGAGGAAGACAACGGGAAACCACCTCAGAAGCCATATTTTTCCCAAGCTATAGGCTACATAAGGTATGGATAAGGCATAGACTTTTGTAAAGGGATTAACTTGTTGATCTAAGGAGTGCTCTTATGGAGAGAGAAAGCAGACTTTGAGTATGAATATGTATCTTGAACTTGCCACTTAGCAGTGTACTGAAAAGAGATATATTTATATACATGCATATATATATAACATTAAACTCTGTTGACTATTTCATTTCAGCACCGGCCGCACCACGAAATCTAAGCGGGAGAGCTCTCTCGCCCTATTCAATACTCCTCGGTTGGTCGCCTCCTGCAGCCTCGATGATCCAGCCGAACATTTACGAAGTCCACTTCAGTTCAGGGGATTCACGTCGAAGTCTTCGAGTCCACAGCAATCCGTCTTCTGTTTACGAGTATCTGTTGCAGGATATGACCCCCGGCACACTGTACGAGATCAGCGTGACTGCAAGGCTTGAGAACAACATTGGCGAGAGAAGTGACGTCATACGTGTGACAACATTGAAATCTAGAAGTATGTACTGGCTTGCTTGTTTTTAATTCTGCATTCATTAGTAGTTTGCGTGTAGGTGATCATTTAACATGTTTATGCAATTTGGTTTCATAGTTAATGGTGATGAAGTGTCTGTTAGACTAAAAGAGGGCCTAAAGATTTATTATTTAAAATCTTCCAGGCACTGATAGCATCAATAATAGAGGTTACAGCTATAATCTCCGTTGCTAAATAGAAAGACACATGTGTCTACGCGACGAGCAACAATTATGATAGCGGTGCTGGTGTCTGACAACGATTATGATAGCGGTGCTGGTGTCTGACAACGATTTTGATAGCGGTGCTGGTGTCTGACAACGATTATGATAGCGGTGCTGGTGTCTGACAACGATTATGATAGTGGTGCTGGTGTCTGACAATTAGACGATTAAAGGTGTTGTGAGTGAACTCGATATTTCTAGAATTATCTAACTAGTGAGCGAACTGAGAGAAATACAAAGCTATTCGCACGTGGCATCAATTTTGAATTTTGAACTTACTTAAATTTACGTGAGTGATATTATAGTACAAGAACTTATATTATTCATAAACCATCATCAAGCCTGAGCAAACATATCCAACTTGATAGAAACAAAGCAGTTTGCTCCTACGTATTCGTCGAGATATACTAATCTTAACAGGGATGTCTAGCTATTACTCGATAAAACTCTCTTTCTCTTTCAGTGCACTGCCTACTGGCAAGTCCATGTTATATAACGCCTTCACTCTTCACTGTCTTCCGCTTTCTTCTTCATATCCACATACGTGTGGATCTTTAAATCATCTATAACATTCCTAATCTCGCCCGGCCTCTGCCTCTATTTCCTTCTTTTCTGCTTCAATTACCTCTTTTAGTAGACTTGAAGTAATAGAAGACTTGAAGGACATAAATATTTGGGCGAAAACTGCATGCTCCCAGGTATTCTCGCAACTGCTCGGTAAACTATCTAACAATATTTTTTCAGAATTCGATCTGTCCTTCTGATTTTCATATCAACGCCGGTAGCTTGTTTTAGTTTTCAGTTTTTAGCATGAAATTTTTCCACATTAATCTATTCAACGAACAGTTCAAATCTTACTATAAGAGCTCTCTTTTACATTTTGATCTTACAAGTTCGAACCGCTCTCATTGCAAGAGATCATGGCTGGATTACGAAACAGACGTTGAGCTTTCAAATGCACCTTTAAATTTTGTCTTTGGTTAATTGTCGTTTAGATTTAAACGATGCTATAGATGAGTTTCACTGGGGCCGTCGAACAGATTCCTAGGTGAGCTCATCAGGCACTGACCAGCCATAAATGTTCTGACATTTCCGGTAACTTGCATCTGGACAATTAACCAAATTACCTATAATTGGCTGGAGCCAGTGGCGAAGTCGGTAAGATACTCGACCGCGGATCAGTATGTGCGGGGTTCAAATCCCGGTCTCTCCCGTCACTGACATCGCTTTCGAGTGAGGAAACTGACGTTAACCTTAGCTTTAGCTTTTTTAACGACTTCAACATTGCGTATTTAGATGTGATCAAGTATTAGCGTTGTAAATGTTTTTCAGCTGTTCGTGACTCTGGACTGCGTGCTAGAGCGAGATCACTCAACTCCACCACTCTGGAAGTTTCCTGGTCGTTTGCGAACCTCTTTCAGCAAGTCCGTGACATAAATTCCTACAGGATCCACTACACTGAGGTGGTGAACGATCAGCCCCTCCAGGAAACCTCGTCTATTAGTGTTCCGGCTGACGCGAGGACTGCGGTCATCTTTGGATTGAAGAAATGGACTCATTATAAGATATGGGTGACTGCTTACGTAGCTGGAGTGGCTGGTCCCATATCTGAAGCCATTTTTATAAAAACTGATGATAACAGTTAGTTTTCAAATTTTATCTTAATTGGCTTTTAGCAAAACAATTGGTTTCGTATATACAAAATGTGTAATGGATACCTTAAATCGTCTATTATATTCTAAAGTCATACCAAGATATCTAGCTTCCATAGCCCAAGCAATTATAGTATTATCAATATATACATGTATATCTGGACTGTAAGAAGCCAAAAATTCAATAAAAAGACTTAACGGATGCTTAACGTAATTTTTAACTTATTCTCAATTTTAGTTGTATAGCTAATTAACTAATAGATTCACGTTAAAGAGTGATTAGAAGGGCCTACTTCTTGAAGCAGAATATTTCCCCAACGAGGAGTTAATTGTTCGAATTTACAGTTAATAATTTGTTCAAAAGTTGAACAGCGCTAATCCAAACGTCCTATAAAATTCTTACAACAATTTGTCAACAGTTCTACAGTATATCGTATTCAAAACTCTTTGTCTTTTTTTTCTCATCGGTTTTGTTTTAAAAAAGCTGGTAGCTGCCAATGTTAACGTCAGTTTCCTTACTCGAAAGCGATGTCAGTGACGGGCGAGGCCAGGATTTGAATCCCGCACATACTGATCCGCGGTCGAATACCTTATCGACATCGCCACTGGCTTCAGGCAATGTTATAGTGCTCGATGCTGTCTATAACAATACCAGCACTCTAGTTCATATTATTAGCACACCAATAAGGAAAGCTCCTAATCATAGATTAACGAGTAATAAATTAAGGATAGATATGAGAAATAAGCATAATTTAATAGGACAATATAATAAAGAGTTAAGTTTAATAGATACTAAATTTAATCTTGCGGGTTGTGATGTGTATGGTCTCGCCATGGATCGTGATTGGTGGAGGAGGAAGGTTGTAAGAGACTACTCTAGTGTCCATAAAGAGACACCATAGAGCCTGTTGGTTAGTTCTTATTATTATTTTTGCTGTTTCTGCTGTAGTTCCATCTGAGCCTCGCAGATTTAAGCTCGAAGCTTTGAACTCAAGCGCGATCCTGGTTCAGTGGCGCCCTCCTGTGGACGCCGACCTGGACTATGGAATGTTTCAGGGATATCGCATCCAGTACTACGCCACTAATGATTCCGACGAGTCCAATGAAAACCCCGAGAGTGGTAGCCAGATAATAACGGACGTACCTAACAGAGATGCTGTTGAAAGCATTATCACTGATCTACAGCCGAGTACGTGGTATGCTGTTAAGGTGGCCGCCTATACGCTGCAAGGATTGGGAAAATTCACCAGATCGCGACGAGTTCGTACAAAAGCAGCAGGTAATTTCATCATCAAGTACCAAGGAATGGTATATTACTTAATATATGGCTCAGTAAGCATGTACCGAGTAATAAGATATATCCTTCTTCATCTCTTTCTCGCGCTCTCTCTCTCTCTCTCTCTCTCTCTCTCTCACTCTCTTTGTGTTCTGAAAGGGGCAGCTTAAAGGTGCACATTCTTAATTATTACTGACAATCTGACGTTACGCTTCATGAAAAGCATTTTATCGATCAACAAATTAATCAACTCATAAAACACTTTGCTATACAGGCATCTACCTCTTAATATAGCAAGTAGCATGGGCGAAATAGGTATCCTCAGGTGCTTTTCCTTATCATCACCATCTTCCTTGATTCACAATTTAGCTAGGGTCGGAATATCCATGGTAATTTATCAACAGTTGGATATGGAGGAGTTTTAATGAGTCTGTACTTGCTAATGGTTCAACTATGGAAGACTCTTGGGAGTAGCAATTTTATGATCGAATTTTTGTTAATTGTGAACACAGAAGTATAATATTTATCATACTAATGTATGTAGTTATTGTATTTATTCTTTGCATTTCCCCTGTTGTGTCCGGGTTGCTTGAGGAATAGACCAACCGTGTACTGCACGTGTCGTAAAAGGCAACATAAAAACCACATTCAAACCAACGTCAGGAAGGGCATTCGGCTGAGGAGCGCTTATGCTACAGAAATTGCTACAAAAATGTAAACAAATGGAATGACGGATGTAATGGTATGGGTATATTGTGATTGGTGTGCGACAGAGAGGATTGAAGAAGGTCTATTCCTATCCCGACCTTGACTAAACTGGGATTCTAGGAAAGATGATGCTGATGATGATGACTATTGCATTTATTTAATTTCCGATTTTTGCTACCTAAATTAAAAAGTAAAACTTATCAAACCATTTCAGTTATTGACGCTATACTTTTATAGCAGCAATAGCTTTGGTGGGGGGTTGGCTTCTAGAGTCGAATAAGGCCTGAGTCACGGATTAAATGTGATCGGGGAAACTATGCAGGGACATCACCAATATGAATATCTTTGTAACAACTTTCTGATTATTATTCTCACCAGTTCCCACCGCCCCTCAGTCCCTGCACCTGTTGCTCCACCAGGAGGAGCCACCAGTGGTCAGCGTGACCTGGAGAGAACCTCTGGACACGTTCGGTCCACTGCAGGGGTACAGGCTGCTGTTCGGAGTCCTGGAGGAAGAGATGGAAGAGAGACGTCTGGACGCGGACAAGACCCGCTACACGACGGGCTTCCTGGGTAAGGAAGAATTCCTAAATGCAGTTATGTAGCGGCCTGTTCTAGCGTTTAATTTATAGTTCTATATTTCTTAAGTTCTGCCTGTATGTATTCATATATAAGCACGCTCTAGGGTTATGAATAGGTTTTAAGGTATATTTATGGTGGAAGCTTTGAAATGTTAAGGTTAATGGTAATTTCAGATATGGTCAGATCCTTCTGTCCTTTATTTTATAGATTAACAATTTGCTATGCGACTTCAGTGAATATTCCTGCAGAATATAATTATAAAGATATGACAGTTTTAATTGTGAGACATATGATGGCGTCACACCAACACAATCAATTAATGAAATATGGCCTTATCTATAAGCACTCTATTGTCAACGTGAAATCATATTAGTGTGTATCTCGTAGCCTTTTAGAAGAAAATGTTTGTAGTAGCAAAATGTCTGTAAGGGGCACTGAAATCCTTAAAAGGCTTTTTCTTCAATTGTATTTTTTCTTAGTGTATTATGGAAATAAAAAACGATCACCTTGTTTATGCTGGTTAAGCCTCTTTGTGGTACTGATATATTCTTCGGTGTCTTTGTGTTAATTATGACAATCACGGGGGGGGGGGGGGTGAAGTAGCTCTCGCCAAGGAGAACTCTCGAACAATGTGTCATCTCTGTTAACATACAAAAAGAATATAAACTTTTTATTGCATCACAATTGTCGCCAAATAGAAGTTTAAATTAAAAATGTTTCTTATTTAGTTTAATTTAGTTGTAGCTTCTCCAGTAACGCGTGCAGTTTACTGATTCTTTAAAGTTACAAATTGTTTTAAACTTGTAATTATTTTTTGTCAAATAAAATTACTTAATTCGAAAAATGTCATTATATTCGCATTCTGAGTTAAATGATTATTGTGAGCAGCCTTTTTAAAACGCATCACTGAATTTTTTAATTTTTCATAATTCTGCAGAGCGTGGAGTGACATATCAGTTTAAGGTTGCTGCGAGGAACATGGCGGACTATGGAGACTTTGCCTCAGAATCCATTCGCACTCCTGATGGCAGTGAGTTGCGAACAATCAGCAATTTTTCTCTTATAGATTATGAGATAAATGTGCAAAAAATGGGAGTAAATAAAGTAACTATCAATATATTGATTTAGATATTATTAATTTTACTTCAATCAATTATTTTTAAATTGATTTGTATGTTGTTAGTCTGGTAAACTCTCCAGTCCAGATGGACGATATTTTATTGTTTGAGCGAGCAAATGCAATATATTCAATTTACTGGTCTAAGAACATGTACACGCATCAGATTCTTCGTACATGGTAAAAATACTCATATGCAGAATTATGGCACTGATAATGATGTCTTCTTTCACTGGAGCCTTGACACATGTTGAAACTAATTATCTCGTCTACATGTTCAGTTACTAAACTTCATTTAAGTCATGTTAGATATTTTATTATAATTATTATTTACAGAATATCTGGCTGAACACAACTCAGAATTTTCTCTCTCTTTCTCTCCCTCTCTCTCTTTCTCACTCTCTTTTTCTCTATCTGTCTCCTTCTTTATCCCTCTGCATTCTGCTGTCTGACTGATGCTAGCTTTGTAGCAAACATTCCGATGAATTCAATGTCGGCATGTCGAGTAACCTATAACATTATAACCTATAATTTATTTCGCACAGCGGTTTGAATAAGAAAGCTGTCTTAGGTTTTCTACTCTTAATTTGTAATCAAACATCCACTGAGTAGAAAAAGCATCAACTAAAAGTCATTTAGTAGCTATTATCGTTGTAATCAATCATCATGGTGTATAAATGACGTCTGGTTTGAGATCTTAAGTTTGATCTCCAAATATTAATAATATATATTAATCATGATTTCTTTATTTTTCTCATTTCTACAGTATCAGTATATATAATTACTTAGCAACAATGGATATAGTGATCCTATATTTTATTGTCTAAATTTAAATCTATAGTTAGTCAAGTAGTATAATTAATAAATAAGTTTAATTATATTTATTATCTCTTGTCTAAAGCATAATATATCTATAGTGAATGTAATATGCAACCTTGCAAATTTATATTTAAGCAATAATATCATAATTTCTATAATATTCTGGAAGGTATTCTTTGTGATTCATATATCTTTTACACTATTAATAACATTTTACTTGATCAAGGTGCTGTGTAAGTATGTTACATAGAATAATATTCACAGATGAGAAGGATAACGTCTATAGGTAATGTTAGACAGTGATGTCTATTTGTAACAATAATTTAAGTTTTCTAGTTCATTCCATGGGTTAATCTTTTGGTTTAACTTTAGATAAATGTTATTCATTTAAGAATCAGTTTTCTTCTTTGTACATACTAGCTAGTATTTAGAGGCTTTCTATTGGTTATGTTTTCTGTGTTTCTCTCTACTATTTTATTTATAAATGTCACGCATGATAGATTATTTTCAGATTGCATTTTGTAAGTTGGTTGTTATACCTCTTCTAAATTTATTCATTATTTTATCTACTGCTTAATTTTTTGCAAGCGCTTCTCAGGAACGTATCAGTTAAGAACAAAACTACAAAGTACATTCTTCTATTTCCATTTAAGCATATTAGACTTGATAAAATTTAAATTGCGTACTTGTCATCAAAAGCCTTTGAGGAAATTGAATATGCTCTTTCCGTGGAAGAACTTTTTCTGACTTCAAGTTAAATGTAATAATAATTTATAATATAATTATACATTTATTAAATACAATTTTACATAGAGTTGTTGTCTAAATATATCTTTTAAAATATAATTGATTGCTTATTATATACATAATTTACATTAGTTTTTATGCATTTAAGACGACTCTATATGATGCAATGAAATAGTATGCTAGAAATGTGGACAGGCTTATTTCGGCGAACGTTAAAGCTTCCAAAGCTCAGAACGTGTCTGATTGTTGACGATTAGATAAATTGATTGTAAAATAACTAGATTGAAAACTCTTAAGAAGAATGATTAAAAGTCGATTGCGCGCCTGTCTAATGTGCAGAGTTTGTTCAAATCTCATCCAGATTCTCACTGATATTGTGTATTAGAAACAAACGTTGAAAGTAGGTAGTATTTTAATAATTCGTTGTTCTAAATTCGATACCTATTGTGATATCTATAGTAACTCCTTTATTTCTTCCTTAGATTGGCTACATCCAGCTCAAATCTTTTGCTCTGACTAACGGATTAAACTGCTTTCAATTTCGATTTTTCTTTCAGCTTGGTTTTGCAATTTCATTCTGTGATGCAAAACTCTTTGCTATTGTTCTGAATATGTCACTTACGTGCCTCAAACATTGCCTTGGGATTAAAAATCCTACGCTAAATCTGAACTGCATTGTATTGTGCTGTACTATATTTGATAATACTATTTTGCATTACATTGCATAGTTTTACCATACATTGTTTTGCATTAGGCTGTATTGTATTTTATGGTTCTAAATTTCATTGTTTTGTTTTGTATTACATGTTTTGCATTGTGCTGTACTATATTTGATTGTACTATATCGCATTACAACGCAATTTTTGCGCTACATCGTTTTGCACTGTATTTTTATTATATTTGATCGTACTATACTGCATTACATTGCACTATTTTGCCTAACATTACTTTGTACTGAGTTTGACTATATTTTTATACTATATTGTATTACATTGCACTATTTTGCACTATGTCGTTTACACTGTGTGGTATTATATTTGATCATACTATATGGCACTACATCGTTCTGTACTACATATTTTGCACTATGCTGTACTATATTTGATCGTACTGTATGGCACTACATTGTTTTATACTGCATTGTTTTACACTGTGCTGTACTATATTTGATCGTACTATAACGCACTACATCGTCTTGTACTGCATTGTTTTACACTGTGCTGTACTATATTTGATCGTACTATAATGCACTACATCGTCTTGTACTGCATTGTTTTACACTGTGCTGTACTATATTTGATCGTACTATAATGCACTACATCGTCTTGTACTACATTATTTTGCACTGTGCTGTACTATATTTGATCGTACTATAATGCACTACATCGTCTTGTACTACATTATTTTGCACTGTATTGTATTATATTTGATCGCACTACAGTGTATATGGCACTTCATTATTTTGCACTGTGCTGTACTATATTAAATTATTTTTTCTGTGTAGTTCCTGCCGGGGCGCCGCTCATGTTTTCCTCGATGGGCCTGAGCTCGACGAGCGTGAAGCTCCAGTGGGACCCCCCGGCGAGGCAGCACCGAAACGGTTACATCGCCCTCTACGAGATAGTCTACCACAGGCGCTCTGACCCAGCCTCCGAGTGGCCCACCAACACCACGGAGCTAAGCATGATCGTCGATGGACTGGACGTCAACACGGACTATATCTTTAAGATCAGGGCCTATACGGATAAGGGCGCTGGACCGTGGAGCAATCAGCTTCCGTTCCGCACATTTGGACAGTGTGAGTATAGCAGTGGGTTTATATACCCTAGTTGATGACCTTTTGCTTGTATGTATTCTTGTATGTGTACTTTCCATAAATATATTTCACGTTAGCTGTGGATTTAATTTTTGATGTTTAACAGAGTGTATTACACAAATGCATCTCCGTACTTAACAGCCATAACAGTGTAACACACGATATACAATGAAATATATAGTATAGTAAGCATCACAAAGCCAAAACACTGTTATACATGAATATTACTATAATACCCAATTCTGAGAGATATTTAAAACGATTTGAGCTCATGTGAATCAGAATGTCTTATTTAAACAATGTTAGAGAGCTATGTGTCAGTAATTGGTAACAAAATACCATATGTATGGTAAAATTTTAAATGATACAATGGTTAACTCAGAGCTATTTCCAAATTGGAACTGCATTTAATTGCATTGAATTGTTTAAATTGAAATTATTAGATTGCCTGAAGGGATTAGATTGCTTTGAATTTTACTGTGTGAGTCTATTTATTGATCAATGCAAAACATTGAGGTGAACCGGACTATTTCGTGTATATATTTGACTGATTATCTGGATTTTGGAATTTGCACCGTTTTTGGACCTTCTTTTTGCTCGCTGGCTTGATTTTATCTCAAAAGTGCTCGATGTTGTCATTGATAACTGTAGCACTCTAATTGTTGTTATTATCATTCTATTTTGCAGACGGTCTGGGTGCACCTACGAACGTTAAATTGCGGAGAGCAAATCCAACAACTCTTGAAGCCACTTGGGATCCCCCCACCTACCACGGGATATCCGGATACAAAGTCTACTACAACACATACTCAGCCGTGGACATGGATAGATGGCAAAACGTGGAGATAGGACCATACACTGTGGCCGAGATATCTGGACTCGAACCACATACCGCATATGTTGTGAGAATTAGAGCTAAAGCTTTGGACGGAAAATTTGGAAACTTTTCTGAAACAGCTGTCTTAAATGATCTCGGGGAAGGTAAAATGATTTTAGTTTATGACTCTACTGTCATAAACATCATATAAATATCTATACAATATGAATGTCTTAATAGCGTAGGGGTAACATCACGAAGTTTTAAATGACAGATCCTGAGGTGAATTGAACCCTCGTGTGTTCGAATCCCAGCCGCGCTGATCTGAGAGTAAAATCTCGGACTTTCACTGGATTGGTTACACGGAAAATGGAATAAATTGCCTAACGGTTTGAACATGGGGTTTTAAAAGTGATAGATATCAACGTTGTTGATCATTTCACTATATTGCTTTTTTACTGAATTTGAAGAAGATATTCGATGATTCGATGATTCAAACCATTAAATGGAAATTCATTACTCTTTTTACGTTTCGTTACTCTGCTATTTTATGTTTATGGTGGTGATTTTATTACATCATTCATTAGGCATTAATAGCTAATTATTCAATGGCTTCCTACAGGGTTCTGCTTCCTTAGACCTCAAACATTAACTTTATTCTCTCTCTCTCTCTCTCTCTCTCTCTCTATATATATATATATATATATATATATATATATGATATATATATAGGGTTCTGCTTCCTTAGACCTCAAACATTAACTTTTCTCTCTCTCTCTCTCTCTCTCTCTCTCTCTCTATATATATATATATATATATATATATATATATATATATATATATATATATATATAGGGTTCTGCTTCCTTAGACCTCAAACATTAACTTTATTCTCTCTCTCTCTCTCTCTCTCTCTCTCTCTCTCTATATATATATATATATATATATATATATATATATATATATATATAGATAGATAGATAGATAGATAGATAGATATATTTCGATAATGCTTTGCTTGTCTGCAGTTCACAAGGACAGGGTTCAAGAATTTCGGGCGAGGGTTCAAGACCCAACATCAGTTCTACTCGAATGGAAACCCCCACAGAAACCTGACGTCACGAGATATAAAGTTAGTATCTTACGCCCTACTTATCTTTTATCAGAGTAATTACTACTTCTATAAACAGTAAGTGAGCGAGTATACTCTATGCTATAGCACCTAAACTATCACATATACTAAGCATTAGTCGTTTAATCACATTGTTCTTGGCTTCTTTTATGTCAATTATAATCCACTCATCCTATTGCTATAGATTTTTATTGCTGATGACTGTTGTTTAGATTGAATACGAAGGTATCAAGAGACTTTCCGAGCCATATGGAGGCGACGAATCGCCTGTTGACGTTAAACGAGACACACTAGTGGCCAGCACTGAGCGACAGCTGTATGTAGGCAGGCTGATCCCTGACACCCGCTATGTCTTCAACATCAGCGCCAAGTTCGTCGATGGATTGGGACATCCATATTCCATCGTTGTCGAAACCGGTTCCAAAGGTTAGTTCTGGCTGGACTGGAGCCAGTGGGGAAGTCGGTAAGATACTCGACCGCGGAACAGTATGTGCGCGGTTCAAATCCTGGGCTCGCCCGTCACTGGCATCGCTTTCGAGTGAGGAAACTGACGTTAACCTTAGCTTTTTTAGCTTTTAACAACTGTATCGGGCATATTGGCATCTAATTTACAGTGCTACACAGCTCGAGACGTCATTGACATCAACTTCAGATTGTACCGGACGTTAACTTCCCGTATTTGATTGAATGATTAAATGTGGTGTTTCGGGCCGTTTAAATTGTAATAAAAGTTTTTAAAGGGGTTTATTAATTTGAACGTAATTCCTTGCAAGTAATAATGTCTTTATAATTCATGGTGTCGATCCATTGCCGCTTTGTTATCAGATGATAGCATCAGAGCGTTGTGTAGTTGAACTAATTACAAAACGTTTTCCACAAGTAACCTATGCTGTATTAAATGTTATTTTCTTTAATGCACTTCATATCTCTCAATTCACTCAGTGATCGTGTATATGCATGCATACTCTATATGTGCAATGTTATATCAACTAACCAATACTCGGATGTTCTATATTTGCAGATTATGAATGCCGTAGAATTCATTCTGTATGTAGATCACAATATACTTAAAAATAGCACAAACAATTGTTTTCATGTAAACTAAGCCAATTACTATAGTTGCAACTAGTGAAAACCACTGTTACCTGCAGTGTTGTAGCATCATTGCGTTGTAGCATCATTGCTGTTGTTGTAGCATCATTGTGTGATAGCATCATTGCTGTTGTAACAACATTGATGTTGTATCATTACTGTTGTTGTAGCATCAGTGTTTTTATAGCAACATTGTTGTTGTAGCGTCATTGCTGTTGTAGCATCATTGCTGTTGTAGCATCATTACTGTTGTAGCATCATTGCTGTTGTAGCATCATTGCTGTTGTAGCATCATTGCTGTTGTAGCATCATTGCTGTTGTAGCATCATTACTGTTGTAGCATCATTACTGTTGTAGAATCATTGCTGTTGTAGCATCATTACTGTTGTAGCATCATTGCTGTTTTAGCATCATTACTGTTGTAGCATCATTACTGTTGTAGCAGCATTGCTATTGTAGCATCATTGCTGTTGTAGCAGCATTACTGTTGTAGAATCATTACTGTTGTAGAATCATTACTGTTGTAGAATCGTTGCTGTTGTAGCATCATGCTGTGCCATAAAATACTGTATACGTAACTGTTGAAATTAATTTCTGAATTTTTTTAAAGCTGTTTCAGATATCGAACCTCCAAAGTTTATTCGAGTAATCTCCGAGTCATCAGTCAGGTTAAGACTCGAACCTGCGACGACTCGACACGGTGTTATCAGCCACTACTACCTCATTGTCGTGCCCTACTCTGATCATCGACTTCCTGGGGAAGTCAAGCTTGACGACGTAAGGGAAACTACTGCTGCAAATATAAATCCCTGTTTAACGTCAGTTTCTTGTCTGGAAGACACGTTAGTGAAGCGATGAACACTGGTTTTAAATCATGCGCCTAATGATCCGCAGACTGACACCTACCGCTCATGTCACTGATTAGGCTTTGCCAACTGGCGGCTCTTCAAAGTCATTTGAGCGTTTAATGTCAAATTATTTCATTTTTCAATCAAGACAGTTGGTACTATTTAACAACTATTCAGATTCATATAGCATGAACCTCTGATTTTTAAGTGATTGGCTGAAAGTGTTAGACGTAAAGCGTTAGACCTAAAGTGTTGACCAATCTAAAGTTTAATTTTTAAGTTATCTTGAATCTCATATTTGCAAAACTGCACAACTTGGTAAAGTTTATTTTAGGAAAATCCTCTTCAAAGCAGAATTATACAAACAGAATAAATAAAATTGTTTTACGTTTTAAAGAAACCTATTTCAGCATTACATGAGAATTATTATCTTCATGTTCTGGAGAGGCAGTGGACATGGTACATAATAGTTATTTAGTGAGAGTGAGAGAGAAAGAGGTTGAGTTTAGAGCTGCAACTGAGAAAGTTAAAAATGGTAATTGAAATAAATTATATCCAGTTTTCTTTGACTTCCCAAGAAGGTTCACAGTTCAACTATCCCCATGCCTTTCAATTTATCATCAAAATCACTGTTAGTTTTTCAGTTCACAATTTTATTCACTTATCCATTCACGTCTAGTAATATTTGGACACACCTTCGTGAAATTGCCATGCAATTTTAATTTACGAGATATTTCCAACTGTAATAATTAGTGAGTACAGTATTAGTAAAACAATTTCAAATATACAGTTTTACCATATTTTCAGCTGAAGTCCGGCCAGACAACAGACAGCTGGATTGCTGCCAGATTTGACTCCACTTTGCCCTATGAGTTTGATCTTGGAGACGGTAGCAGACATGGATCGAGGGAGTTCATCAATAGACAACTGAAGAAAGAACAGCAGTATAAACTGTTTATAAAAGCCTATACCACGGCAAACGTGAGTATGAGTAATTACAGTAAACTAGATAATCATTTATTTACTAGCACTAAATTGATTATTCACTAATTGAAATTTTTTTATTAAATAGTTTGTTAATAGCTCACTAGTTAAGTTCAATATCATCATATTGAAATTCTTTCTGACACAAGATCTTCGATCTTGTAATTGTATTGGTACCTCCCTTGGCAAGCTAAACACCTATCTCTTTCCGTCATAGGTCTAAATTTTGACCCACTTGCCTTGGATATTGGACTTGCACTGTTTTGATATCGTTTTCTCTTATGGTCTCTGTGTAGGCTACTCAGTCGTCATCATGTGGTGTTTTTGCCCCTGCTTGTGTAGAGTCTGTAAGAAATTCCCTGACATTGCCTTATTGCGAGGAACCGGACGTTAAATTCTTATTGTTTGATTGATTGATATTGCGACCATCATCATCCCTTGAATCTCAGTCTAGCTAGGATCAGGCTTTAGAAGCTTTAGTAGCAATTTATGGCGCTTAGACGCTCAATAACCGAATTCCCTTTCTGACATTGGTTTTGATCATAGTGCCTTGTCGCCTTTTACAGCACGTACAGTCTACGGTTGGCCTATTCTTCAGCTATCCGGACACAACAGGTGTACAGAATAGCATAACATTGCCATTATATTCATAAATTAAACATTTCTTAACGGGATATGGTTCAGCAGACTGTAGATGGGTAGCAGATGGGTAACCCCCTAGAGAAAATTTAAAGTTAAGTCTCTAAATTGTTAAAAGCTAACATTTACGGAATTAATTTTTTGTTAGACTCTGTATTTTATTTTATGTATATATTTTCAATTTCAAACCGCAATATGCGGGTATTTAATAATTTTAATCAAGTATACATAACAATAGAGTGAACGTAACAATAGAGACGTCAAAATTCCATCTCTAAAGCCAATTTAATAATAACAACGACATTAATAGTTTGTCAATAAACTGAACGCATCGTAATTAATTAATAATTTTTCACATTTGTTTCGCAGAGGTTTATGTCGTCGGAATATTCCCAGCCCATATCAACCGGGTTAAAGCTGGATGAGGTTGCAGTATCTAATGGCGTTAATTTACTCTATGTCGTATCCATTTTACCGATCTGCGCCGCTATTGTCATCGTTTTACTCGTGGTTCTCGTAATCATCTTCACTAGGTTTGTCATAACGTCTAATTTTGTTATTGATAAAATTCGACTATATTATAATAGAGTTAGAGAGATTTATTATCCAAAGAAATTAAAAAAGAGCCAATTTCAGATCATCATCATCATCATCATCATCCCTTGAATCCCAGTCCAACCAGGGTCGGGATATGAATAGATTGTCTAAAATTCTCTCTGTCCTACATCACATCATCAGTCAATCTCTTATTTGACAATTTCGGATACATTCCAATAAATAATATTAGTTTAGAACGAATATGAGTATTGAACGCTGCATTTGTTAATCCGCAACCGGAAGCCTTACCGATCCTTCCAATGATCTAGTCAACCATCTTTAGAGAAAAAAGCTTGTTTCTTAATAAATCGGAATTGTCTGTGACATTAAAGTGATTTATATGGTGCAGGTGACGAATAATAAAATTATTAAGCATGAAAAGTCATACTAGCAGCACTAGTAAACACACTAAATATATTCATAGCCACGCTTCCCTAGGGCCTCAGCTAAAACTCTAGCCTAGCCCCAACACTAACCTTAAGCAAACCATAACCCTAAATATATATATATATATATATATATATATATATATATATATATATATATATATATATACATGTATATATACTGTATATACATGTATAGAAACATGTATATACAATTATATATATATATATATATATTATATATACAGTATATATATACATGTATATATATATACATGTATATATACTGTATATATAATATATATATATATATATATATATATATATATATATATATATGTATATATGTATTATATTTATATAAATATATATATGTATATATATAATATTATTTTTATGTTTCACATATTTATGGGCTTGTATTAGGAAAATGCTTTCAAGTTTATTATGTGAAATTTTTTATTAAGTTTATTAAATGAAATATAGTCATCGGGTCTATTACCGAATATGCGTATTACTATACCTCAGGTAAACTGTGTCATTTATTGAGGGACACCGTTTATTTGTGTTACTCAAAAAATACACTCCTTAGTGTATCGTTTGAATACCCCTACGGATTTCGGACTTGATTGCGTAATGGAATGCCATCTGTTCAAATCACAGTATGATCGTCTATGACAGTATCCCTTGTGACACCAAAGCTGACGTTAAACCTAGTTTTACGGCTTTTCAATATCACTTAATATTCAGCTGTAAGTACATGTATTCCTGAATACGAATCCCTGCCGACCAGTCTGTCCTTCTTCATCCCATTAATGTTGCTTTAGCCTTAGTGTATCCGCTGAACTGTGCGTGTGGTTTGTAACTCTAGGCGCAAAAGGAATCACCGGAAGTCATTATCCTCAGAACCAACCAAACTCTTACTCTCGCCAGAACTCTCCGCCCATCCCAACGATCCCGTCGAGCTGAGACGGCTTCATTTTCAAACACCCGGTAGGTTCATAGAGGTGAAAGCCATATATGAAATTTTCATCAATATATAAAAAATAATTAATTAAATACGCATTTCAGATGATGGTGTTAATAATTTGGAGAAGAGTGTTCTGATTTTATGAAAATGCGAATTTAAATTTTTTTATTAAGGTTGCTTGTAGACATTTCGATGTATCGCCGGCATTGGTTAGAAATATACGAACACATGTAGGTTGCATGAATGATTTAAATTATTTCTTCATTCGAGAAAATGTACTGAAACTGAAGAAATTCAAAAAAATTACCATTGATATTAAAATCAGTCTTTTTAATTATTTGACTATAATATTATTATTTTCTGATCGCAGCCATGATAAGCCACCCACCAATTCCTATCACAGAACTAGAGGATCACATAAATCAGTTGAAGGCAAACGACGGGGCCAAATTCTCCCAAGAATATGAATCTATAGAACCGGGACAGCAATTTACCTGGGACGCGTCTAACCTGGAAATCAATAAATCGAAGAATCGATATGCCAACGTGATAGCTTACGATCATTCCAGAGTGGTGCTAGAGTCGCTAGATGGAGTGCCTGGCAGCGACTACATTAATGCTAACTATCTGGATGGGTATAGGAAACAAAGCGCTTACATTGCCACCCAGGTTTATAGTTGTTTATATGAGCTATTTGTTAAGGACACTAGAAGGTGGCTAATTGGTGTAATTGAATAATTTTCAAGATGGCTAATTATTTTAAATGACTATTTGCACTGCTCAGCACTGGTATCCATTTACCTGCAATAATTTTATAGAAATTGCCTTCTGCTAATAAATGCTTGTATTATTCATTTATTCGATACATATTTATTATTGTGTAATAACTGTAATTATTGGGAAAAGCTTAATCAACCGGGAAATTATTAGCTTATCTTAATATAAAATGCAAAATTTAGTAAGCGGTTAAAAATTTATCGGTAAATTACTTTGTGGTTTGGACTTGGCATACCGGTATATATATGCAGTATTCAAATGATAGTTTTCTAGTAATAATCACAAAGGATCTGCAATCCGACTGAGCACGAGAATGATAGTTACATGTATACAAGATGAGTAAAAAAGTGATAACACCTGCAAAAAGTTTGAATATCTCAGGCTATTGTTAATATTTTCAAATCAAATTTTTAAGATTTACTAAAGAACTAATTTTTGATGGGGTGGCCAATTTTCATCCATTTTAATCTATAGATTGGCCAGTTATACAAGTTTCAGCAGAGCAACCCCCCATTTTTTACCTAAAAATGACAATTTGCTCTTCATTGGCGAGAAGGAAAAGGTGAACGCTCAGTATTACGTCAATACTTTACTTTCCAGGCTGTTTGAACATTGCAATGCTCTTCTACCAAATGGTTTCAACTTTCAGCAGGATGGTGCTCCGGCTCATGCATCTCGTCGTGCACAGGAATGGATCAGCGAGAGAAATCCGCATTTCATAAAGAAGAGTGAATGGCCTCCAAACTCTCCCGATCAAAGTCCTCTGGATTACCATGTCTGGGGAACCATGCTGCTTCTCTATCAGAAACACCAGTCGATGCCTAAAAATAAGAAAGAACTGCAGGAAGTGCTACCTATCATCACTCTTGGAGAGACTGCCCCAAGCTGGAATCAACAAGGCTGTCCTAGCGTTTCGAAATCAGCAGTCCTGAAAAGCAGCTGTAGGAAAGCATACCGAATAGGCTGCAATGCTAGCAGATACAACTGGTTCTTTCTGAACCAACACAACGACCCTTTTCAGGGTCAAAAAATAAAGTTAATTATAATTTTTATTTACAGTACATTCAAAAAAAGGGGGGTTGCTCTGCTGAAAATTTCATAACTGGCCAACCTATGTTTTAAAATGAATAAAAATTGGCCACCTCATCAAAAATTAGTCGTTTTGTAATCGGTAAAAGTTTCATTTTAAAATATTAACAATAACCTGAGATATTGAAACTTTTTGCAGGTGTTATCGTATTTTTTACTTACCCTGTATTATTGTTATATTGGTATATTGTTCTCCTATCTGGTCACCGCATCTGGTAGGTGATGTTTTAAAAACTGAATCGGTGCAACATAATTTCACTAGTCAAATTCCACAGCTAAAACACATGCCCTATAAAGACAGGTTAACATTTTTTAATTTAAGAACTCTTGAACGTAGACGTTTACATTCTGATTTGGTATTTCGTTTAAACATTTTGAATGGGCTCATTGGAGGTAAACCAGAGGACTATGGATTGCTATTTTCTAGTAGGCAATCTCGTGGACATTCACTAAATTTATATACTGACCAATCCAGAAACGATGCTCGTAGATACCATTTCTCTATTAGAGTCTGTGAACCATGGAACTCACTGCCAGACTCCGTGGTCACGACAAATAGTGTTAATTCATTCAAACGCAATATAGATAAACTTGATTTTGATAAATATTTGATTTTTATAGTCTAGCATATACATGTATTTTACAATAAATAATGTGACCATTGTAATGTTGTAAATGCTATAGTATTGTAGTGATGCTTAAATCTTTTATCATTTTATTCTCTAATTAGGGCACATGTCAGAGTCTTCAGACCTTTGTGTCCTTTTCATTTCATGTGAGTTGCTGTGTTTTGTGAGACTTTTCTAACTCTATTGTGTGAAATGATTAAATCATTTAAATAAAAATAAATAGCAATTGATATTTTTATAGTTGGCTCTCGTTGCTGCTATCGTAGGGTCCTCTCCCGGAGACATTTGGAGATTTCTGGAGAATGGTATGGGAGCAGAGATCATCCACTGTTGTCATGCTAACTAAGCTCGAGGAAAGAGGAAGGGTGCGTTATTTACAATTTTCAAATAAAATTTTCATAATTTTTTAAACAAAGTTTATTCAATACAAAAAAGTTAGATTAAAATCTCCCTTGTTGTGTCCGGGTTGTTTTAATTGACCAACCAGTGACTGCAGGTGTCATAGAAGGCGACTAAAGCACTAAGGGGGATTCTGCTTTTGACGAGGTGATCGTTATATATATATATATATATATATATATATATATATATATAATAACGATCTGATAATGTCTGTGATGGACCTCAAAATGTCATTTCAATATAAAGTGTGCTTCACTTTTTTCGAACATTTTATATTTGTGATATATTTAAAATTCACGCATAGTAATTGATAATAATAATAATAATAATAATAATAATAATAATAATAATTATTATTATTATTATTATTAACAGCGAAAACTTATATAGCAGTGTCATGGCCGAACTAGCTCGTAGAGACTACTCTACTGAAAGAGTTAAATAATAATAGTAAACTAAATAGTAATTACATTTAAATTAATTCTAAACTAGTAAAAAAATGTCTACATATGAGTGGAACTTTATACCATCCAACTACACTCATTCCTGTCTTAATATACAAAACTTATATGAACTTAAATTAACTTATATGAGTTATTTGTAGGTCAAATGTGATCAGTACTGGCCGACAAGAGGAACAGAAACATACGGAGTAATCCACGTGACATTAGTGGACGTGGTGGAGCTGTCCACATACACTGTTAGAACCTTCCTTGTATCGAGGGTAAATACTAAACACCTCTCTGTTATACATATACATATATTATAATATATACATGTGTCTCTCTCACACTCTCAATCTCTTTCACACACACACACTCTCTCTCTCTATATATATATATCCTCTCTTTCTCTCTCTCTCTCTCTCTCTCTCTCTCTATCTATCTCTTTCTCAGTTAACAATTTATCTACATGTCCATGGTCAGCTTTTCAACATACATGTGTATAACCATCATTTGAGTTCTTCTTTCAATTTATTAATATTTGAGGTTGTAGTTCTGAGTTCTTAAATGTAATTTTCTACTAATCTAATAATAATCACTATTAGTAGAAATTGTCAATATTTAAGCTATTTTATGTAAATATTATTCAGAGCGGAAATTCTGAACGCTTTGAGGTGCGACAGTTTCAGTTCACGGTGTGGCCGGACCACGGGGTCCCCGAGTACCCCACCCCGCTACTCATGTTCATGAGAAGGGTCAAGTCAACCCATCCGTCTGACTCGGGGCCTATGATTGTTCATTGCAGGTTAATAATTCGAAATAACAACAACATAATTTGGCATTGCGATGCTTTGAATTTTATTTATTTTATTGTATAGTGCTTTTCTATTATTTGTAATTGTTTTAGAGTATAGAGATATCTTAGCGTTATTTAACTTATACCGGCATTTATTAACTTTTCTTTAACTAGTTGATAATTTACGCCTCTGTTGTTTGTTAAACTATTGATCAGAAGTTTTGGTATTCACTAACAAAATTTGCGACGTTATTAACGCCAAAATTATGTCGGTCAGCCAATCGCAGCGCTGAACTTTCAACTGTATTGATTAACTTTGTCTGGTCATTTTCTGTGGATATTAGAATTGTACCAATAATTAATAACCATGCAGTTCGCTATTTTAAGGCCTATTCGCCAATATATTCGGTAGGAGATTATATTATCATAGTTTCGGCTCCACTTTATTGTAGTAAAGTGTCAAATTATTGCCAGGCGAAAGCTATAGGAACCAATTAGTCAAGCATCTGATATTTACTTTATTGAGAATAAAATTTTTAAAATTTCATTGCATAGTGTACACATTGGCTTTTCTTGAAGTGTTTCAAACTAGAATAATATTAGAAAAGTTAATCTAAATATAATACATATGCAAGCACATTATATTTGTTGTGCAGTGCTGGAGTAGGTAGAACAGGCGCTGTTGTTGTTATGGACGCCATGTTGGAACGAATACGTCACGAGAAATCAGTCGATATCTATGGTCACGTGACCTGTCTGAGGGCTCAGCGGAACTACATGGTGCAGACAGAGGACCAGTACATCTTCATTCACACGGCACTCCTCGAGGCTGTCCTCTCGGGAAACACAGAGGTTCCTGCCAGAAATCTCTACGCACACATTCAGAAGTTATCTCTTGTGGAGCCGGGATTAGGAGTGTCCGGCATGGAAGTGGAATTCAAGGTATCAATTTATCAATTCTCATTTCTGCTAGTAATACATTGTAACTGCATTTAAATTTCGAATAAAATCGAGAGTGTTATGGTGTAGTTAACTCGCTCAGAAAAAGTGCATATTCCAATTCATGTTTAATTTTTGCTGACAGATGGAGAGCATGATATCGATATATTTATTTTTATTTATTACTTTATCACATCATACACATATAAATATGATCAAAACGTTTACAGAAAAAAGAAAACAACATTCCGCCAGAATGAGTGAAACGGTTAATTAAGAAAGGCTACGGATAGCAACTAACTATCTGCGACTTACTATCTCTATGTAATTTTATAGCAAACACTATTCATTTACTAAATATTATTGAAGCCCTTATTTTTAAATTGTATATATTTTTGGTTTATTTCAGAACAATCTCACAATCGCCGATAATTAAAATTCTTAAAATGACTTAGCAATTTAATCACAAATAGTTCATATATGAAGAACAGAAATAGTTACAGTTTAGTAGGCATATTGTAACATAGTATGAGCTTTATAATGCTTATTAATTATGTGAAACGATTGTGGCAACATTGGTGTTGTTGACACCTCATCGCGGATTAGAAACCTGGACATTAAGGAAAGAGGATATCAGGAAAATAAAGACATTGGAAAAATGGTTATGGAGAAAGATGGAAAAATTGAGGTTGGACTCACAAAATGACAAATGAAGAAGTTCTTGAGAGAGTCGGTACAGATAGGCAGCTAATAAATGTGATATGAAACAAAAAGAAAAGCTGAATAGGTTGTCAAGGTCGATTCGATATATATTAGTATGTATTTAGTATGTATTTGTACTTGTAATTGTATTTCTAGTAAAGTATTTAATAATACTGCTGGATAAGTAAAGTTAAGATTTAAAGTATTGAGTTTTATTAAAGTGAGATCCTAGGCGGTAGCTAAGCTAGGGCAAGTGGCCAATGAGGGCAAGCCTAAACAGGAAGTGGGGAGAGATCCAAGATGGAAGCGTGACAACACGGACGTAAAACGTGCCAAGTTGAAAAGAGATTTAGGAGATTCGAAGAATCTCCATAGCAGACGAATTGAGAGCAATTCGAAGTGTTCGGTTATTCGAACTAATTTGTAGTCCATCGAGCAGTCGATGAGAAGAGAGTGATTTGTAGAGGATCGAAGAGGGAAGAGAGTTCCATCGAAATATTCTAACCTAGGGATAATACTAGAAAGTATCCTAGTAGGCGAATAGTCGAGAGGAAAGTTAAGTAAAGTGTAGGAATTAATGCTAGAAAGCGTATCAGTAATCTGTATGTCAAAAGTAATCGTATGTAATATAAAGTACTTGCTTTTGCGATATTTAAAGTGAACTATAATTCGATAGAGAAGTATAATTTTAAGTTATTCGAATTTCGCGTACACGTGTTATTTGAAATCGTTTTAGTTTTCGTTCTACTATATACCTGTGTATTATTCTATTTCTTTTCGTATTAAATTAATATTTAATTTAATACAGTCGCTGAAGTTATCAATCACTTAGTAGGATATCTAGATTCAGTCAAATCGAGGACAGGTAAAGATTCCAAAATAATTACTAGAGGCAGTTTATTAGGGATTTGAATCCTGGATTATTTGAAGTCAGGTCCTCATTTTACCTCAGATTAAAAGATTAATTACCTCAGATTAAATTTAGAATCAGGTTCCTGACATAGGTCATGATATAAGGGGAGATAATTTTCTAAGGGATGATATAATAGAAGAAACAAAGCAAGGGAACTGAGTTAACGACAGAACAAGAAAAAGGACCTTGGATGATTTGATAGCCTATATATATCGATGCAAAGGAAGGCAGATAATAGAATTGGTTGTAAAAGTTATATGCTATGGACCTGCTGTTAGGCATTGAACTAGAAGAAGAAGATCCAATTATGTTATGTATATATTACTCTAACGTCTTAACATAAAAATGAGTGCAGACAATGCATAATAAACATAAATTAAGAAAAATAAGTTAAGTAAGCTAATACGTTCTGAATTCTCCGTTCATGGTTATTTATCTGAATCATTATTTAGGTTGAAATTATTTTTGCTGTTTATTTCAGAAATTATCCTCTATGAAAGTAGATTCTTCTCAGTTTGCCAGTGCGAATTTGTCAAGTAACAAATTAAAAAACAGACTAGTCAATATTCTTCCATGTAAGTACTTCCATTTTCTTTCAGATCATTTGTTTATTCCATATAGGTGCTAATAATTCTGTAGAATTTGACCCATTGCAATATTTTCTTGCTGCTAACTTGATAGCTTTTATTTAAGTTCATTTAAGCGTACAGGTAGGCCTATATACCTATAAAAATCCAACAATGTATTTCTCTATAAGTCATTTACCTAGATTTAATTTCTTGTGCGATTTTAAAGTTATGAGGACAAATCACATATTCTATTTGAAATGTGAATGTAATATCAACATAACATTTGTGTCCTTTTAGCATATGTTCATTTAAACGCTGTTGTGCCAGAGTGATAGTTTATGCGTTTCTATATAATTATTTTATTTTATTCAAAATTTTGTTGACCGAGAACTTAGCTTTATGTTTATTCTATTGTACTGAGGCCTATATAAAAAATTATTATGTTAAAAAGTTATTTTAGCTTATTTAAGTAAATTTGTAAATACACTATTTGTTTGGATGGCTTCATATTTAAAAGAAATATCCCGTCGTAAAATATACAGAGTAAATAAGCCAATAATAAGATATGATTCACATGTAGATGCGATGTGAAATTTATTTAATAATAATAATTTATTATTATTTCTTATATTTTAGCCCAGGGCCCTTTACAGCCCGGAGCATTAAAAAAAAAAATAATAATAATTTATTTTTAATATTTAGCCGCTAGATGAATATGTGCTGTATAGACGGGCGGCTATACATCACACATTGCTTGAATCGTTTTTATCAAGTCTCGGGTTCTATACACCCGAGATAAAAAAATAAAAACAATAATAGGAATTATAATTGTAATAATTAATTGATTACAATAATACTCATAATTGGCTGTAACAATATTAAATTAGTACAATTAAACATAAGAGAATTTTAGACCTGCATGTTATTGCTCAATGTGCTTCAGTGGAAACGACGCGAGTGCCGCTTCAGCCAATCAGAGGAGTTGACGGTTCTGATTACATCAACGCTAACTTTATCGATGTAAGCGCAGAACATTGGCGGATCCAGGGGGGGGGGCCCGGGCCCCCCCCCCTTAGGTCCGCCAATAAAAAAATTTAAACTATATTTTCATTGTTCCTATGGCAATTTCGATGTTTAAATATGTTAGTAATGGCAGTGGTTAAGGGGGGCCCGGGGGGAGGGTAAGACAGGGAATACAGTTCCAAAACCTAGATTTTTTCTAGGATATACTAGGAGCCCTGTATAATGGAAGGGGCCTTGAAAATGTTGACCGTTTCACTAGCTCTCAATTTTCACTTGAAACAATGCATAACCAAATTGGAGGAAAAAGGGTTTAAGTAAAAAATGTGAACTCTGTCCCCGTAGCATTGGTGCAAACAGCCTTGGCTGGGAGGGGCTTAAACCCCCCACCGCCAAAATTAGGTCACTTTTGCAATTCGTAGAGATCCGCAGAGTTTCTTCATAGGTGAAAAAATTAACCTACTTTTTCCAAAAACAAATGTAGGACTTTAGGTTTTCTCCTGACTTTAGTACGGGTATGAGCGGGGGGGGGGGTAAGGTACGGGGATACACTCACTTTATCAGCCGAACGTATTTTGAGCCCCTCCCCCCACAAAATTTGTCTGGTTGTGTCACATGTCCCGAAGAAGGCGTTAAGCAAAAAATGTACACTATAAAAAAAAATTCGGGCCCCCCCCCTTAAAAAATTCATGGATCCGCCCCTGGCGCTGAAATACTCAATACTTCAGTAAAATTAATACGTAATAAAATACTTTCATACATCCAACATAAGTATAATTAAACAAAAGTAAATGCTTGAATAAAATAATTCAATAATGAAATAATTATAATTAAATAAAATACTTAAATAAATACATCCTTTTATTTATACTTAGCTATTTAACCGAATGCTTAAGCGTAAAATTATTTGAATATTAAAGTTCTTGAAGTTCATGCTATCAGCTTTCGTTAAATGTATGAGACCCCAATCGAATTGTAATTTAATAAAACTATTGCATTGAATCAAAATTAGATGGAGAATTTTCTTTGACACTTGATACTCCCATTCAGTTATCCGAAGTGTATCTTAGAATATGGGAACCGGCTGCCTCGGTCAGTAAGTGAGAGTGAAGCAGATAGAGAGGGTAAAGCAGATAGTGAGAGTGAAACAGATAGTGAGAGTGAAACAGATAGTGAGAGTGAAACATATAGTGAGAGTGATGCAGATAGTAAGAGTGAAGCTAAGCTTATAATAGAGACTCACTATAGTGCATGTGGCACAATTATACTATGATAGAGCGAGCACAGAAGTCATATATTTGCTCATCTCGATATACTGGCAGGTCTATATCGTCTATCTCCTGTGCATATTTTCATCCTCTGATTTTTCCCTTCATATCAACATGTGCTGGCAAATGCATTATCAACTCATTTAGCTCGGGTCTCCATTTTCCTCTACCAGTCTTCTATATAGCTTTCTCCTATTACTACTCTACAAAATTTCCTTGTAAAGAAATTTACCAATATAGTAACCAATGATATAATAATATGGGTAAACAAGATTGTTTTCTCAGGGAATGACGCCCCTACCCACTAAATGTTAGTCGAAGCTCAGGAAGGCATAGAGTGCCCACCTCATCATAAGCCGAATCCTCCAAGAATAATGGTATATAAAAAGGAATGCTATAATTTAAAAATAAATAATTCTAGTTTAAAGATCCACTGGTATTTGAAGAGAAAGACGAAGATAGAGATGAGTAGAGGAGTTATATACCATGGACCTACCAGTAGGCAGTGCACTAAGAGAGAGTGAGATAGTAACCAAGTCCATTAAAATACTGCTTTTGTTGCACTGCAGGGATATCGCTATCGTCGAGCCTACGTTGCTACTCAGGGACCTCTGCCTGGAACAACGGATGACTTCTGGAGAATGCTATGGGAGCACAATTCCACCATTGTCGTCATGCTGACCAAACTGAGGGAAATGGGACGGGTATGATCGTCCTTCAATTGTTAACAGTGACACTTTCTCAACTCAAATCAAGACTTACTGAAAATAATCTGCAAGTTTCATTTTAATTTCATTCTTAAGAGTAATGAGAAAGTCAAACACGATAACGAATTATTTGGTTTTATTTTCTGATATTATATGCAAGCAAATTGTATGTTCAATGGCTTTTATCACTTACTTAAGAATATTTAGCGAAAAGCCATTTATATATGCTATCAGACATATAATGCTATTTATATATGCAATAAGCCATTTAGATATGCTATTTACTGGTTCGCTCTTACATGGAGGCTTAGAGCAATGGACTGGACCACCCATATCCGATCCGAAGTTAGAGGGACTTAGGTAATTGTCCATTCTCTCTCTCTTTTTAGTGCACTGCCTACTGGCAGGTCCATGGTATATAACGCCTCCACTCTTCTATGTCTTCCGCTTTCCTCTTCATGTCCACATATGAGTGAATCTTTAAATCATCTACGATATTCCTTTTGATATACCAATATTCTTGTGGATTTTTCTTATGACGAGGTGGACCCCTATGCCTTCCTCAGCTTCGACTAACATTTACTGGCCAGGGACGTCATTCCCTGAGACAATAATCCTGTTTACCCATTGTTCATTATAACTGAATAAATTTCTAAAAGCGTAATAGCGCTTTGGTATTTCTGCGGAAGCACTGCAATTTCTAAACTCGTCTACCGTGGTTTTATTTCTCAAGATATTTCAGACTCTGCGATACTTCTTTCGGCTTTTTGTATTATACAGACTGCATCAAAATTGCCCAGGCCACCTAATGAAAATTAGCCATATCTTCCCTAGCTGGTGTCTGTTTATCATGGAAATTTCCGAGATATTTCTGGTTCAATTCTATGAATCTTCAACAAATTGCATGACAATTGGGTTTGTCTAAGCCAAGTTATGCCTTTCTTTCTACCATTTTATGCGAATGCAATGTACTGAATTATACTGCTGTTTGGAGAGAATTTTTGATTTATTGTTTTCAATTGAGTTGCAGACTACTGTTACAATATCGTATAATTTTTAGCCCCGTATATTTTACTAGGCTAGGAAATCAGGGGCCTAGTTTGCCTGTTTTTATGACAAAATCTACAAAATCTTCATTACTATAGGTCTCCATTAGTGTGTGCACTGTGTATTATGTCTTATAGGAGAAATGTCACCAGTACTGGCCCAGCGAGAGATCGGCGAGGTATCAGTATTTCGTAGTAGATCCAATGGCTGAGTACAACATGCCGCAGTACATTCTACGAGAATTCAAAGTTACTGATGCCAGGGTATTGCCATTTACGAATATTATACATTCATTATTATTGGTTGTTAAAATAATTGTTCTGATTCATTGCCTTGCCTTATTATTTACAATAACAGCATAATACATTAAAAAAGCATACGTAGGTATTGTCAGAAGTATTAACAGCATAATACATTAGAAAACAGTATAATTATGTATTACTCAGTACAATACAGTACAATACAGTAGAAAATAGTACAATACTATATAATTAATCATAATGCAGTATTTAGTTTTAATACTCACATAACAGCCTCAGTCGATATGTCGGAACATTTGGTATTTTTCAATTTCTATATAATATTCAGGAACTTTCTGATAATCTTTACTTTAGTATTCTATTTAAATTTAAATTCTCATGCTCTGAAATTTATCATTTATGCTAAGTTAGCCAAGGTTTGGCATATACAGATTTTTAAAAATAAATAAATTAATTTTAAAAAATATATAAATTTTATAAATAAATTATATATATATATATATATATATATATATATATATATATATATATATATACATGTATATATATATGTTGATTACACCCACTCAGGATGGCCAGTCCCGCACCATACGTCAATTTCAGTTCACGGATTGGCCGGACCAGGGCGTTCCTAAATCAGGCGAAGGCTTCATCGACTTCATTGGTCAGGTTCATAAAACGAAGGAACAGTTTGGTCAGGACGGGCCGATTACAGTTCATTGCAGGTTACAAATGGCGCATTTCAAATTCTAACTACATTAAATGTAAGCACATAAAATTGACGCTAAATTCTACACTGAAAGATTTAACGTTTCTGATTCTGATCGGCAACGTTAAGTAAACGAAAGCCTTCATCCTTGAGGTTCCTCTGTACATTCTTGGACACTCTGGACACTCATCAGCTGTACAGTCTCTACTGACACCTAGCAGCTGTACAGTCTCTACGGACACCCAACGTGCAGCCTTGCCGAGTCAATACGGCAAATATTGTGCTCTTTTTCCGAGCTTCAAATTTTAACATTTGAAAGATACCAACTGTATTATGTGATCGCTATGAATGGACGATGCTTTTGTGGAATAGGCTTTCTGGTTAGAGGCTGGTTAATAATAATAATAATAATAAAGGTTTAACGTCCGTTTCCTCATCCAGGGATGATGTCAGGGACGTCCCCAACAGCACACATCACAACAGATCAATTCACCCAGACGAATCTGCAAGTGAAATGTGCTGAGGAGAAGTAAGATCCTAAATGAAAGCAAGTCCGGTGATCAAAAATGGTCAGGATAAATTTATGTTAAGGTATTAAAATCATTATTAATTCTGTGAAGGTCCGCTTAGACGTCTGATGAGTTTTTATAAATTAACGCCTGATTCATAGTAGTTAAATTTTATTGAAGACGAAATCTCCAGTCTACTATAAGCCTGTGTGTATACGCTCAGGCTTTCTGACTCTTCACAGCGAGCAAGCCTTAGCTGTTATATAACGAGTTTAAAAAATCGTGCAAGTTATGCATGGGCGAAATACTATAATAGGAAAAGCTAATATTATGTAACTGAGCAATGCCAATGTGAAATTCACTAGAAATCAGATATAAGACTAGAGAAAAGTCTTTACGTCTACACGCCGTAGCCTTGCCACTTTTTAAGTATCATGTGCGTAAGCCCAAGATGCATGCTATTTTTAAATATAATTATAGAAGAAATAATACTGTGGCAGTCACTTATCATTCCATAACTTGCCTTTGAACGAACTTACATTGCATATAGTACTGCATTTTTTTCTGTATTGTTACTTACAGCGCCGGTGTTGGCAGATCTGGTGTATTCATTACATTAAGCATTGTGCTGGAGAGAATGAGATACGAGGGTTCCATAGACTTATTCCAAACTGTTAAAATGTTGCGAACACAAAGGCAATCCATGGTTCAAACTGAAGTAAGCTTTGCATTACTGAATCTTTTTCCATAAAAATTAAACACGCATTATAGTGAAATAATCAACTATGTTGAGTTTTATCACCTTTAATACCACACTGTTTAAATCGTTAGGCAATTCAGACCATTTTCCTTATAACCAGTACAGTGAATGTCCGAGATTTTACTCTTAGATCAGCGCGGCTGGGATTCCAACCCACGAGGGTTCCACTCGACTCAGGATCGGGCAATTAAAACTTCACGACTTTACCCCTGCTCTTTTAAGACGCTCCATAAGCTTTTTAAACGTGCATTGTCTTAAATTTTTAGTATGGGCAAAAGGTTTGAGAAAATTTCTATAAAATGTTTAGCTTGTCAAGGTTGCTTTAGCCTAACAAGCGTGTAGTAAGCATTAGTACAAAAGATTAGTAACTTATGAAGTTTTGTTTTAAATTGTGTATTAGGGTTTACGAAAATATGAGAAAAATTATACGAACAATATTTTAGGCATAAATAATATTTTAAGAAATCAGTTTATTATCAATTACCTGTAAGAGCGTATTAAACGAATGGCTTCTAAGGTATGATTAATAGTAATATTATTGCAATGCAAATCAGTGCTTATTTAAGTTGTAAATATTTATAGCTCGAAATAATTGAAATGTTTGAAACATCAATCCAGTAAATCACTCACAAGGTAAACAACGATACAAAAGCATATAAGAAAGGAAACAAAGTAAACATGAATGGTTTTCTATGTGAAAACCAAATAATATTAATACGCTATAATTGTGGGAGTAACCTTAATATTCTCTGATTTCAGAAAATAGAAAATGGTCTAAATGTCTCACTGTGATTTGATCTATTGATCTTTCTAGTTATATATTTTATTTTAAAGTATTTCATTACTCAACTCTTTTCAAACATTGCAAAGAGAAAAAAGTTTAGATATTATTTATTGCTTTAATTAGGTGTAGACGCTATATAGCTAATTTATCGTCTGTTTCTGCACCGCACGTTTGCATGTGAGTGTTTCGAATCCGAGGTATTGTGCTTACCAGACAAATGTGCAATATTTAGCAGTATTTTCTCTCTCGTCATTTTAATCTATCCTTATTAATCCTCTGCCTGTTTATTTTTTTATTTCTATAATGTTCGTTTTTGAAATTGTGTGGCCATGTTGTATTTGTTCGATGTATATTAGAATATAATGTACGATATCTCGCTATCAGTAACGCTATATCGACCTACAAGTTATTCCGTCACTAGGTGGCTACATTTACAAAAAAGTAGTATTAGTGGCAATCTTTCTAGTTGCCAACATAATCATAAATATGAAGTAAATTGACATAATTTTTACCATTTTAAACTAAAGTTTAACAGAATTACTGGTATTGTATTGTGCTATTAATCGTACTCCTAACAAGAGAAACATATCGTAACTATTCTGCAGAATAATTTAGTCTGTAGTTGAGAATCATCATATCATGGTAATCAAATTTGTTCATTCCATAGTGGCAATCTTATTTATTTCATTCCAAACTTTTCTTTTATTGTTTCAGGATCAGTATGCATTCTGTTATCGAGCCGCACTGGAGTATCTGGGTTCCTTCGACCATTATGCAAATTAATTGTAAATAAACTGATTTACTATTCAACTCTTCCGCCTGTTCATCATTCGAACTCAACATACAGGATTTTAAAAACATAGGTGCTTGCATTTGTCTATTGTTGTAACTGTTATTAATAGAAGTTAGGTCCTCATGATATATATATGTAAGTAAAGTTATTGCTATATTCTTGTATAATTTATTAATGTACGAGAAATGGGATTTAATGTGCTAAGTCATTCGTTACAAATTCTGGTTCGACAAATATGAAGTGAATTGGACTCCGTTTTGCGTACCATTCTATTGAAAAACGGGTATGTAGAAAATTAATCAGATTTAGCGTTGTGTGCCATTTTGTAGAAAGCATTCTTTGACTAGTAAGTCAGTCAAAATACCTGTGCATTCTTAATTGATTCGTGCATTCTCATTCCTCTCAATCCCATTTAGCTCAAAGAGCGAAAGCTCGAAATAATAGCTTACTTCTGCTATAAAGGCAGAAATAAAACTGAAAATTGTAACGTAGGTTTCGTCCTTCAAACATGACAGAGAAGGATGAGACCTGATTTCGGACTGGTGACGCATAACTCGGTAGTTCGATTGCTTTGCCTCTGTCTGGTCAATCCCTTTACTGACTTAGATATCCTGGGTTCAGTACACCGCGTAGTTTTCACGGAAAGACACAAATAGATATCTATTTAAAAAAATAAATTTTGTGTTACAAGTCTACATTCTACGGTTCTAAATAGAAAATAATTGACTTATTTATTAATTAAGAAGATCTCAATGTTCAACCTCTGCAGGTTTTATCAGCAATTAAATTGAAAATAGCTTTTTATCAAGTTTTGGGTACCAACTCATATTGGATTAGGTTTGATATTTTACTAACCGAAAATACATGTTTTTCTTATATCTTGAGGGAAGCAGATATTAGCTCAGTATTCACAAACAAAACCTGCTGCAATTCTTGTAATGTTGTAAAGATAGTCTTTATGATGAGAGCATTTGAGCCCAATGAATGCCTGAAAGTCATTCAGGCAGGCTAGGAATCCTTGGATTAACATGTATTATTAGCTTCAACGATAGAAAATTATCAACAACGGTATAGTGTATATACCAGTAGTAAAAGTTTAATCTTGTGTAAGATATTGTACTGTATCGTTTTTGCAGAAAATATATGTAATAACTAAGCCTAATTATAAGAATATTAAATCTATGTGCGTTTGCCTAGTTTAGTTAAATGTAATTGTAATGGCGTTTGTAATTGTAATCTGAATGTTTAATAATACTAGGCCTAAAGGATTTTATGCGCATTTTTAAACGCATACATATAGTTTATAACGTTATTCATTTATGTCTATTCCATTGCAAAAATTTAGCCTACAAATGTTAACGCTTTCGGATTACTATTGTACAGTATAATAAAAGTTTACTAAATTAAAATAAGGCTTAATTTTCGTTATTTTTTTATTTTCTGCTATTATACTCTAGTACTCCTAAAATACGCCCTTTCCTCATTCAAGACTTAAAGTTACATGGTTTAATTTAAAGCTTCCAAAGACTTCTACTAATTCAACCATTTTAAGATTATGTTAAATATGATTCGAAATAGAGAAGCTACCAAGAAAGCATTAAGGCATTGACAAAATGTTTTCTGAAGTAGTATGTCAACATTTTCTATTTCGCCACCTACATGCATACTCCATATTGTACTGCATATTGATTCGTAATGTTGCTATCTCTAGTGAAATATAGATGGCTGGAGTTCAACGCAAAAGCCGGAAGTGTTCATGCTCGAGTGACGGCAGGAGCGTTTCCTCTAAACCCTCTGCTCGCACTAATGACCCCGTGTGATGAAATTTGCGCAAAAATCTTCCTTTGTTATAAATCACTGAATCAGCCAATCTACTCGTATACAACCTGTATTTATTTTTCTTATCAGTTTCGTATAACATCCGTATTGTTCGTTACGCGTGTTGTGTCGTTGGTTGCTGGAGAATAGAACAATCGTGGACTGCACGTGTCGTAAAATGCGACGAAGCGCTAAGATCTAAACTAACGTCAGAAAGGGCATTCGGTTGGTGGGCTCCTAGGCTTCGGACATTGCTACAGAACTTTCTAATCCCGACCCTGGTTAAACTAGGATTCAAGGGATGATGATGATGATCCGTTTTTATGTATAACAAATGATCTTTCATTTTACGGGGATATTGGTGTAATTCATGAATCGTATAGGCTTAAATAGTAAGTTCAATATTCCTTAAATTTAAATTTTATTAAATTTTTTTATATTATTTTACTCCGCGAGATATTAATACTTTTTCTCAACGTGTTTAGTAGTAGTAAATAGCATGCCTATAGTATCTGTATTATATACTTAAATTTATATATTCAAATTTAATAGTTACTACAACGATTATTATTGATAAGGAATCCTAAAATTAACGTATAATTTTGATAATATAAATGATTATGTTCTTATAATTTAATTAACACTCTGACACACAATCTAAATACACCTCAGACACCTGAGCCGATACGAGTTTCATTTAACCGATACGACTTTGACTGAGTCTTTAAGACTTTGACTGAGCCGATGAGACTTTGACTGAACCGATACGACTTTGATTGAGCCGATGAGACTCTGACTGAGCCGATACGACTTTGACTGCGTCGGTAAGACTTTGACTGAGTAGATAAGACTTTGACTGATCCTAAAAGACTTTGATTGAGCCGATAAGACTTTGACTGAGTCGGTAAGACTTTGACTGAGCCAATGAGACTTAGACTGAGTCGCTAATACTTTGACTGAGCGGATACAATTTTGACTGAGCCGATAAGATTACCAACATTACCGATGTCGGTAAGTTATTCGACCGCGGATCAGTATGTGCGGAGTTCAAATCCTGGGCTAGCCAGTCACTGACATCGCATTCGAGTGAGGAAACTGACGTAAACATTAGCTTTGCCAGCTTTAAGACTAACTGAGCCGATAAGAGATTTGAAGTTATCCAACTGCGGATTAAAGGGATGTAGAGTTCAAATACAAAAAACTTGCCCCGTTAAGGTTATGCCTTCGAGGGAGGAATCTGGCATTATAATGGAGTTTAGGTTTATCTTTTACGCAAGATTACTGGTAAGAACAAACTAAAGCCAATTGAGTGCCTCGAAGGCATCTCATTGAAGGAGTGAGATTTGAACTCTATTTCTATTAATAAGTAATCTAACTTTAACTTTCTTTCAAATGTATTAGCTACATTGTGAAATGTAGACTCATTGCAAAATATCATGTATTTTTTATATTTCATGCATTCTTTATTTCCTACAAATAAAATAGCTGAGCATTAGTAACCACGAGGCTCAATGTGGAAAGACTGACAGGGCCTAGGCTAGTCGTTTAAATAACTGCTCTGCAGAGTTCTAGGCTGTCGCACAGTTAACTGCTATCACCGAACTATATGATATACAGATGTCATTGTATCCGATGAGACTCTAGACAGTGAATATCCTTCAAAAGCATTTTTATAAATATAAATATAAAACGTTCAGTAGGGCTATTATACACGGGTGGCGTAACTGTCCTGGCGTAATATAACCACTGAAACAGAAGTGCTGTTCCATTGATAGAGCTTTTGAAGCTAGGATCAAGTTTACAGTCGAGACTGCAGGTTATAGGCCTAGGCAAATAGATGTACGTTTACATAGGTGTATGCGTTAGTATACATGTACGAGTTCATAGCTAATTATATAATTACTAGCTCTCTCTTTTCAGTGCACTGCCTAGTGGCAGGTTCAAGGTACATATTCATACTCAAAGTCTGCTATTCTCGCTCCATAAGAGCACTCATTAGATCAACAAAACTAATCTCTTCACCAAATCTATGCCTCTTTCATACCTTATGTAGCCTATAGCTTGTGAAAATTATGGCTTCGGAGGTGGTTTCCCGTTGCCTTCTTCAGTTTGATGGATTAATTACCGTTTAACCTTGGGGGGAAATATTTCATGGTGAGTTGGGTCACCTCTTGCCATCATCATCTCCTACCTTGCTAATTACTAGCATAACTAGATAAATTAACTTATGTTTAACATAAGCTCTATACGCCTTTCTTACTGTACATGCGGTACAGGAGCAATTTCAATAGCTAAAAGTCTAATCAGTTTAGCAGAGTAACTCGTTCTTAATTGTTAAAGCCAATGGTTCTGTAGTCAGTGGTTTTTACAGTCTATGGTTTTGTTTTAGTCAGTGGTCTCATAGTCAATGCTTTTGTTGTCAATAGTTTTACAGTCTGTGATTTTACAGTATATGGTTTGTAGTCAACGGATATGCAGTCAATGGTTTTATAGTCAGTTGTATTACATTCAATGGTTTTCTAGTCAGTGATAATACAGTCAATAGTGTTGTAGTCAGTGATAAAGCAGTAGGTGATTTATATGTACTTGAACCTGCAAATAGTCTTTCTAGCTGTATAAAAACATCCTTTACAATGAGCATTTATTCGGAAAACATTTCAGGCTATTTAAATCACAAATCAAATAAAAAATATGCCCATATTAGATATTCAACCTTTTGCCTGCATTATAATATTAGTCAATACTAATACTATTAACACCAGTAATAGTAATACTATTACTGGTGTTCCTATCGCAACGGTTTATCGTACTGGAAAAAAGAGCTTTTACAAGCTTACAACGCTCAGCATTTGGCAAATTATTCACGACTATCCTCTACCTGCTAAAACTCACCTTTCATGTTTTACAACTGCTTCCGCCTCCATCCTGCCAATCTCGTCCCGACTGACTGGAGTCAGCTCGGGGTCATTTTAGACTCACCCAACAGCTCCTCCTCTTCCCCCTCTCTCCATCTCTCTCTCTCACTTTCTCGTTCTTTAGCTATCTCTCACTTTCTCTTTCTTTATATCTCTCTCTCTCCCTCTCTCATTCTCTTTCTTTCTCTCTCTCTCCCTCCCTCCCTCCCTTTCTCTCTCTCTTTCTCTCTCTCTCTCTCTCCCTCTTCACGATCCACTATGTGTAACTCTGAATCTGGGCAGAAGGTCTCAAACTTTCTTGTCTCACTGCTATGTTGTTTTCCTCAGATACAAGCCTACTTTTTCGTGGCGTCTGTTGCTGGAGTGTTCAGAATAGCGGCATCCAAAATTTCATTTTCATGAACCTCTAATTCTTTCAATACGCGAAATTAAATTCTATATATTTTATTCTTTGAGGGCAAAATATTTAAATAATTAAATGATTATTAAACAAATTAGATTCTTAAACTATATGTACATATCCAATTGTTTAACTGCGAAGTTAAAAATAAAAATAAACTAACTATTTAATTTTAAACAAATTATTGGCATTCCATAACAATAAATTAAGCCATTTCAAGTATGCTAATATAGAGAAACAAAGCACTAGAGTATCTTTTAAACTCCAGTAATTCACATTTTGTTACTATTCCTAATTTCTTCAAGAGCCACAAGGCGCTGTCAGATATCGGATAGTAGCGCGCTGTCGGTTGAGTACGGCTGATCAATCTGTAGCAAACTAATCACAGCAGATGTTTCACTGAGATCTCCACCAGAGGGTCTCCCTTTATTTAGACCAAACTATTTCAGATCGCAATTAACTCATTAGTAAATTGATTTAAACATTAAATTATAAATATTAATAAGTCGCCCAAGTATTAAAGTTGTTCTGTTAATTGCATTGCATTTTTGCAAGCCAGTTTATATCATAGTAAGGAGTTATTATGAACGGGCCCCTGGCTGTTTGTCGAGTGCTGCTTCTGGATGGAGCCGAATTTGAAGTCAAGTTGGATGTAAGCTGACAAAAATCTTGATATTATTTATTTCAATTTTAATGAATGCTACTCTCTTAGAACTGATGAGTATAAACAAGGGCTGATAAAACACGATGGTGAATTTCCAGAAGATTTATCGTCACGATGCGAATGTGTTGAATAAGTCGGCATATGCTGTGTATGTGGAAAATGTACTAATTAATATTGCAAGTGAGAGAGGGATATATGTGTTTATTTCAGCATCAACACCAAATCACTGACAAATGCAAACAGAAATAAACATTTAAATGAAATAAAATTTTAAAAATTCCCAGGAACACAGTGTGTCAAACAGTCTATAAACACCAGAACAACGGCCGTCAGGGAAGATGATACACATCTTATCTAGCTGACCACCGTCTATAACTCATTAATGACATATATATGTATAATGCAAAATCAACCGAAATAAAAATTTATCTCAGAACTAATGAACAAACTAAAAGAAAGGAAAATAAATTACAAATTAATCTGATTAGAAAGCAGTTAGCTAAGTCACAATTTTATCTGAACATTTACACAAAAACGACAATATAGACATTTGCAAGCCATCAAACAATATACCTTTGTAACGTTTGGTGAATTCAGCTAGAGACCTCGAACTGCGGATATCAGGAGGTATTTGGTTCCAAGAATTGACATACTTATAGGCATAAAATAAAAAAAATTCTGAGGTTGTTCTAGCACACAAATAATTGGTCTCGAAGAGCCTGGTATTATATACAAACGAAATCTGATTGTCAATCAAAATACATCTCAGGGATTCTGACATAGTCAGATCGGGAAAATTAATACATTTAAAAACAAGTTTACCAATATGTAATTGGAATAACTGAAAAATTGGTAATACATTCTAATTCATATAAAGTTGTTTAACATTATGAAATTTATGTTTATTCTGTAAAGTTCTCAGAATACGGTTACAGACAACATGAAAGGGTTGATGCAACTGTTTGGTTGTATTTGCATAAACTTCAATTCCATATTGAGTCCTTGATTGCACCAATGAATGGTAAACATTTCTACGACAATTCATGGGAATAAAATCTCTACGATTGTATAACATAGTATTAAAATTATTAATTTTAAAGATTAATGATTTAATATGATCACCAAAAGTCAAATTGTCATCTAATGTTAAGCCTAAGACTGTGACAACATATGTTCTATTAATGCAGTTATTATCAAGGGATACACTTAAATTGTTAGATCGAATAACAGCTTCATCTTTTTTAGTGGGGTAGAATAAAACATACGAAGACTTCCAGCAATTTACATTTAGCTTGTTACTTATAAACCATTTACTTATTTCAGAGCAATCTAGATTCGCAGAGATAAACAATTCATCAATAGACTTATGTTTAACAAACAAATTAGAATCATCAGCATACAGTTTAATGGACCCAAATGTACAGGCATTATGAATATCATTCATATAGATTATAAAAAGTAAAGGTCCTAAAATGGAACCTTGAGGAACACCGATACCAAGAGATAGCACACTAGAAATGCTGTCACCAATTAAGGTGTATTGTTTTCTTCGAGATAAATAAGAGTTAAACCAATCATAGGCAGTACCACGTATTCCATAAAAACGCAATTTGTGAAGCAGAATATTATGATCAACAGTATCAAATGCTTTTGAGAGATCTAAAAATATACCAAGTGTCTTGTTTTTATGTTTATATTCAGTAGATAATAAATTAACACTAGAGAAAAGAGCATCAGTGGTAGAATGGCCGGATCTAAAACCAAATTGATTTTCATTAAGGATTTCGAACTTATTTAGAAATGTAGTAATGCGTTTGTGCATGATTTTCTCAAATATTTTACTTAAATTATTAAGGAGGGAAATTGGTCTATAATTTTCCACTAAATCATGTTTACATTTTTTATAAACAGGGATGACCTTGGCTAATTTAGAATTCTCAGGAAAGTAGCCTAATTCTAACGATTTATTAACGATAATATTTGGAACCTTCTTCCCTATCGTCCCTCACGTTCACTTAGTTCCACCGATGCCAATCTTCTCTCTGTTCCAAATATTCCAAATGCTCACATCATTGGGCAGACGTTCTTTTTCTTACGCAGCTCCCACAATCTGGAACTCATTACCTGCTAATCTTCGCTCTTTTTCTTCTCTTTCAACATTCTCTAGCAAGCTTAAGACTTACCTTTTCCCACCGTAGACATAATTAATCTACCCTGACCATTTTTGATCACCGGACTGGCTTTCGTTTTGGACCTTACTTCTCCTTAGCACATTTCTTTTGCAGATTGGTCTGGGTGAATTGATCTGTAGTGATGTGTGCTGTTGGGGATGTCCCTGACAGCATCCCTGGATGAGGAAACGGACGTTAAACCTTTATTATTATTATTACTATTATTATTATTATAAAGGTAAGTGAGTTAACAATGTACTTTGCAGATAATTGTAAAATTTTACTGGATATACCGTCATTGCCAGTAGAATAACTTTTATTCATGGAATGAATGAAATTTAAGACTTCATTGTTGGAAGTTGGAGTTAGGAAAATGGAGTGTGGTAGAGCCCTGTTAAGAAAACTCTGATATGATACATCATTTCGTGGGATCGCATCTACTAGGCGTACACTATTTTGTATAAAATATTTATTAAATTCTTCCGCAATGTCCTTGTTATTTCTAATAACACCACCATTTGTAGTTAAGTGAGCTTGCTGATTGACATAAAACAGTCCTACTGTATGTATCAAACCCTACTTAACGTTAGTGAATGTTGAACAAAGTTAAATATATAATTTAAAATCATAGCGCTTCTGTTTATCTTAAAGTTTTATTAACTCCATATTTTTTTTAGAAAAAGGCAGCCGGGCAAGAATTATTTGATACAGTATGCGAGCATCTGAATCTTCTAGAAAAAGACTATTTCTCTCTTTCATATCGAGAACATGGTGATCCGAAGGTAAAGTGATAATATAATACACGTAGTATAATGTAGTTATACTTAACTGCCGAAAGATCATTCAAGAAACTACAAACTATACTAAATGTACTTCACTTTTGTCTTAACGTAATAATTACGTGGTTATTAGCTATCTACATGTATGACTAATTAACATTTCTGTTACGGTTTCAAATAAATATTTTAAAATATTGAATGATCCTCTCGTGCGTATATTAATCGTTTTTGGATGAGGTGACCTACATTTCGTAATTTGCAGTTACTCAGTAATAGCAACTAGTTAGATATGTGTCGTTTTAAGACACGACCAAGCATAAAGTGATGAATATAATTGGAATTGGCCTCTCTTGAACTGAATTGAATTTTGTATTATAACTAAATTATCATTATCATCATCTTCTTTCCGTGGATCTCAGTTTAGCTAGGGTCTAGATATGAATAGATTTGCTTCACTCTTCTCTGGCCCATGCCATATCATCGGTCAATCCCCGAGTTTTCATATTTTTCTTAGTCACCGCATCCCATGTCAGTTGTGGTCTACCTCTGTATAACTTAACCTCTATCTCTTCCATCAAAACTCTCTTTACTACATCCTCCTCTATCTTTCTCACTATATGGCCATACCACATTGAAATTAAATATAATTAAAAACAAATACAATTAATTTCTAAATAATTATTTTATCACTAAATGTAATTAATTCATCTATTAACGAAATGTGATATTCCAGGACATGCCGCTTGGTGGATTGGCTCATTTGATGAACTTTAAAGCGAATATTTATTAGTAATAAACATTTTTGATCGTATGAATATATGCGAATTGCTTGAAAATGCATTTTATTACATGTAGAATTTCTGCTGTATCTACTATTATTCACTACTGCTACATGTACACATGAAGTAGTCAATTGCTTTCGTTTCAATTATTAAAAGTTTTCTGGAAATATCGCAAATAATTTCAATAAATCATTTGCCATAGCTCTGGCATTCGTTGCTGATAGATTTAGCTTTTATTGAGCATGTTCATTTGACGATGCTACAATGTACTAGGTAGTAGTCCAGAATAAATGAAACTACTTTGAAGGTTAATCACTTTGAGAATTTTTATCTAAACATTTATTATTTTCATATCTTCAGTTTTCACGCAATTTCATTGAAAATTACATATCGGCGACTAATGATAATTTCTCAAATATGTGTAATAGTATCTCTTAGATATTTAGCAGGTGAATAGAAAGGAGAATTATCTTTAACAAAATGCATTAAATTTGAGTTTGGATCCACATTTTCAAAGTTGTCAGCCTTCAAAGTAGTTCATTTATTCTAGACTACCCTGTATATCATATTGCTGATTTAGCTTCAAGTTACTGCTAACAGCTAAAGATGGTTGTTAATATATTTAATGCTTAGATTCTCTTACCGTTTTCTCGTTTCATTCTTGAAGTCCTTTTTAGAAAAGTTTAATTAAAATTAATATATTACATTTTTAAATCTATTGTTATTATTTCAGTTCTGGATAAACACACAAAAGAAGATTACAAAACAGCAGAAAAGTAAGCACCTTCAAAATGTATATCGATTTTTATTTTGTTTCTTTTACAATTTCATATGTACTTTGCGTACAGATGCCAAACATTATTATGTTTTATTGCGTACCCAATGGCACCACACCTACATGTAAAGGTGCCTTCCACTTTTCTCAAAGTGGCTGTTACGTAATGATAACTAATTTAACGTATATAACTTAATTAGGCTTTGTCAAGGCTTGATTCGATATATATATTGGTATGTATTTAGTATGTATTTGTATTGGTAATTGTATTTCTAGTAAAGTATTTAATAATACTGCTGGATAAGTAAAGTTAAGATTTAAAGTATTGAGTTTTATTAAAGTAAGATCCTAGGCGGTAGCTAAGCTAGGGCAAGTGACCAATGAGGGCATGCCTAAACAGGAAGTGGGGAGAGATCCAAGATGGAAGAGAGACAACACGGACGTAAAACGTGCTAAGTTGAAAAGAGATTTAGGAGATTCGAAGATTCTCAACAGTACACGAATTGAGAGCAATTCGAAGGGTTCGGTTATTCAAACTAATTTGTAGTCCATCGAGCAGTCTATGAGAAAAGAGTGATTTGTAGAGGATCGAAGAGGGAAGAGAGTTCCATCGAAATATTCTAACCTAGGGATAATACTAGAAGGTATCCTAGTAGGCGAATAGTCGAAAGGAAAGTTAAGTAAAGTGTAGGAATTTATGCTAGAGAGCGTATCAGTAATCTGTATGTCAAAAGTAATCGTATGTAATATAAAGTACTTGCTTTTGCGATATTTAAAGTGAACTGTAATTTGATAGAGAAGTATAATTTTAAGTTATTCGAATTTCGCGTGCAAGTGTTATTTGAAATCGTTTTAGTTTTCGCTCTACTATATGCCTGTGTATTATTCTATTTCTTTTCGTATTAAAATTAATATTTAATTTAATACAGTCGTTGAGGTTATCAATCACTTAGTAGGATATCTAGATTCAGTCAAATCGAGGACAGGTAAAGATTCCAAAATAATTATTAGAGGCATATTATTAGGAATTTAAATCCTGAACCATTTGATGTAAGGTCCTCATTTTACCTCAGATTAAAAATTCTAGAATCAGGTTTCTGACAGGCTTATATACGTATATAATTGAATTTAGTAACTTATTTAATTTAACACATATGACTTTCCTTACATCATCCTTGTATGATGAAACGGACGTTAAATCTTTGTTATTACTATATAATAATAATATTATATAATTGTGTATTTTCAGTGGCGGATCCAGGAATTTTGAAGTGGACCCGAAATTTTTTGACAGTGTACATATTTTTCTTTCGCCCCGCCTTCTCCGGATACGTGATGCAACCAAAAAAAATGCTGTGGAGGGGGGGGCTCAAAATGCTTTCACTACTTCGCTCGGCTAATGGAGTGAGTGTATCCCCTTATCTTACCCACCCCCACTCATTCCCGTTTTAAAGTCGGGGGAAAATCTAAAATGCCTGAAATACTACTTTTATTTTGGAAAAAATAGGTTAATTTTTTCACCACTGAAGAAATAGCGGATCTGGGCCAATTGCAAAAAACCTATCTCTTGCGGTGGGGGAGCTTAAGCCCCTCCCGGCGCAGGCTGGTTGCACCATTGCTTCGGGACAGAGTTCACAGTGTTTACTCTGTGAACCCTTTTTAATCTCATACAATGGTTAAAGTGAAAATTGAGAGTTAGTGAAACGGTCACCATTTTTCGGGCCCCCTTCCATTATACAGGGCCCTTAGTATACCAAATATGGGCCATAGTGGGCCCATATTTGAAAAAAAATCGAGCTAGTAGAACTGAGTTAATTCGCTTCCCCCCTTAACCACTTCTCTTACATATTTACACATAGGAATTGGCATAAAAACAATAAAAAATAAGTTTAACATTTTCATCGGTGGGCCTAGGGGGAGGCGGGGGCCCTGGCCCACCCTGGATCAGCCTCTGTGTATATGGTGTCGAACAATGCAACAAATTTAAGGCACAACAGTTTCAATTTAAGATAACGTATCGACTGTGCATACTCACGTCTATGTCAATAATATTTTATCTGTATTGTAGGCGAGCCGTATATTTTTGCTTTCGAAGTCAAGTTCTATCCTTCAGACCCCTTAGCACTGCAAGAGGACATAACGAGGTTGTAGTAAAATAATTTAATTTCAATAATGTTGTTATCTTTTTTATTGAAATCTACGTTTAAAATGTAATTACAATACAAGCGCTAAATAAATTATTTAATTTATTATTGTTAATTAAAAATTAAAAACATGCGCACGCATTTACGTAAATATCAGTATTTAGAGTTAATTTATGTTAACAATAAATGCTCTATGATTACTCAAATGCAGGAGCTTCATGAAAATATAAAATAAGGTCTGAAAGATCTACTTTTTTAAAAATAATGTAATATACTGTTTCGTATAGAAGTAATCTAAATCATACATTGTAGCTTCCTATATGGAAAGGAAGAATTATTAAGTTAATTCTTGACTTCATACTGTTCTTCTTGATAGCGCGTTTTAGCACCTGATTCCTGTTAATTAATTGGCGACAGCTAGCGATTTTTTCTAGCATATTTAATTTACTTATCTATGTGTAAGTAAGTACAGAATGAACGATACCTTTATAGTGACATTTTAGTCTGGTCGATATACATGTAGACAGGTAGCTCAAAGCTCTTGGGACAGAATAATATAACGATGTGATATGCAGAATATTTAGGCAAAATATTAGTTTTTTTGTGTCACCAAGTTTTGTCAAACCAGCAATTAATCTCTACTAAAAACACTGTCAGGTGCAAGAGGCGATGTAAATGCTTATTTAAATTATTACTGTACAATTATTTAAAAATGTTTGAAAATGTTTTTTATTGTCTACTTCTGGCAAATAATGAAATGTAGAAAATTAAATAGAGTCATGCCGATATTTAGAATTTGTATAAAACTTCTTTTTTAATGTTGTATTACGTAGTATGTACATGTAAAATCTATGTTAATCATATGGTATTAGCATATTGAATTAGTAAGAATATCTAAAACAAATTTTATAATTTAAAAATCATTTTATTACACAAAAGTGACAACATAGAGGCCTACCTGTACGTTCTTAGCGTGCTTTTATGTATATTATTTGCAGGTACCAGCTTTGTCTACAAATTAGACGAGATATTATGACGGGAAGGTATAGATATTATTTATGTTTAGATCTATGATATAATTATGATCACAGCAGGTGATACTACTTTCGCATATGCCTAACCGCACTTGCAATGCAAGAAAGAGAAATAATAAACGAGAACGATTTTTACTTTTCAAATTTTAATCTGAAATTAAAACCCATGAATTAAAATTAAATTTGCTATCGAATTGGTTTAGCTTAAGGTGTTGAATCATCAAAAGTCGGGGACAAATTCAACACTTATCGTGTTGAATTTGTCAATAGAACCAATTTAAGATTAACAATTTCAAATTAATGTTGTAGTTAGTTATAGAATGTGTGTTATATTCCTGATCCGACTGGGGCTGACTTTTTCTGCTACATCTACGCAAAACTTCGAGCTTAGTGGAATTCATAAGATAGGCCTGTCATATCTAAATGTATACGCCTTTAACCCGGTGAGTTCGGGAATTTAGAGATTAAAATTAAGATATGAAGTTTCTTTAACTAGTAAGAAAATTGTTTAAGTAAATTGTCTAAGATCTACAGCATAGGTATAGGTATGATTCTCTGCTTTCCCTCGCTCCCTCCTCCTCATATTAATCGCATCATTTTTGTTTATAAAGAGAGCTCATGAAAGCTAGATACTTTATCAACCTTGCGACAGCGAATTTTTACAGATATTTAACAGTGATTGTTTGATACATAATACATTTCATACTTATAATTAGATTCCCTGATTTTCTTCCCTGTCTGTAAAAACGCGATGTAGAGGATTCAAATTCATTCAATTCTTCTCTGATGTTATCCGTATGATAAAACTAATAACTCAAACTACTATATAAAAATGGATAACTGATAAGCTACGATATTCAGCTCCTATAGTCTTAATGCTTGTGTTGGTGAAGATTGATGATGATGATGGACTTAGGATGATCAATGTTCATCTGCATGAGTTATCGTATCAAATCCCTAATTTAAGCTGGTATTAATCATATGAAAATTGCTCAAGGTTAACATTAAAACCAGATAAGGAATATTTAACGCCCAGTTGCTTAATTTAAACAGATGTCAGGTACATCTCAGACGGAGAAGGTAGGCCCAACACTCACGCCTATAGAAGCACAAAATAGAAGACTTCAAATTGCTTGTGTTAACTATACTTCGCCACACTACGCACGTAATTACAGTAACTACTTTCGGTATCTCAACAGATTGCCCTGTTCCTTCATGACCCACGCTCTGCTGGGTTCCTACTACGTCCAGGCTGAGTTAGGAGACTACGCTTCAGACACCAACAGATCTGGAATAGAATATATCAAGGAATTCCGGTTCTCCCCCAATCAGTCAGAAGAACTTCTGGAAAAGATCGCCGAATTGCATAACACTCATAGGTTAATCTATTGCTTCCAAGTCCTCTTTCCTGAGTTAATATTTTATTACTATTAATGGCAAAACACTCATCGATGTTTTATTTCTTTAAAGTCTTTTTTCTAGGCTTTCTAATTGACTGTAGATCATTTATGACGAGATATATTTCGCAATGGTAATTCAATGCCTGCATCGCTTCTGGGGCTACTTTTGTTCAGCTAATTATGCTTAGTGCACATGTTTTATGTGTAGTAGCTAAATGGAAACAAAGTAGCCTCAACTAAGCGCCAGATCTGCGTTCTGTTTGTGGTGGTATAGGAACAAGTAAGGTTCACAAAAGTTTTGTCATCTCAGATCAAAGTCTGCTATATCCACAAAGATTCCACATAATTATTTTAATTAATATGATATATTAAATTTAAGAGTTTAGGTAGACTTTGCTAAAATTTGCAAAAACTAACGAGCTGTCTGATATTACAGTCTTTCGAATTCTACTAAGATTTGGTCTGAAAAATGTGCATGGGATTTCTTTAACTAGATTGAATGAAAGTATTTTTATTTAAGGCACTTTCTGACAGCTTTGTCAGTACAAATTGTTAAAATCATTTCAGAGGACAAAGTCCCTCAGAAGCGGATGCACATTATCTGGAGAATGCTAAAAAGCTAGCCATGTATGGGATGGATCTTCACCAAGCTAAGGTACGTAAAAGTCAAGAATGGGAAAAATTAAATTTTGAGTGCATTATTATTTAATCTCTTTGAGAGATCAAGCGCAAATATTAAGAAAGTTAACTAAATCTGCCTTTTTAATAGCATGTTGTCAAAAGATGAATGCGATGATTCTCAGCGATATAGGAGGCCGCAATAAAGACTTCTAATAGTATGTATTAGAATTGATGATTGAAAATTATCTTAAAAATAATCAATTATAAAAATGAAACCATTCTTTCTTCTTCTAGTGCACTGCCTAACGGCAGATCCATGGCTTTGGCAAGTAACACTTCCAATCAATTCTATCCTTGGCCCTCCTTTTCATCTCTATTATGAATTTATTATCAGATCATCCAGCATTCCATGTCTCGGTCTTCCTCTAACTCTTTTCTCTTTAATTATTCCTTCTTTTATATTCTTTTGCAAACCATTATTAATTATTATGAAATTATTATTTTATTAAATTTACTTTTGAACAAAGTAGGTTAAGTATAAATGTATATCCAATTGGAGCGTACAAGATCTTCTGTTTTTATTGTCTAACATGAATAACGTAAGATCAATTTTTTTCTTTTACATTATTTCATACGGTCATCTTTGTAGAAAAATAAAACATAAGAATATAATAACTAAGATTATTAGTAATTGTTTCGTTGCTACTTCAGGATTCAGAGGGAGTTGAAATCCTGTTGGGAGTATGTAACACGGGATTGCTGATCTATAGGGATAGACTCCGGATCAACAGGTTTGGTTGGAGTAAAATTGTCCGCATCTCCTACAAGAGAAACAACTTCTACATCAAAGTTAGACCAGGAGAGGTAAGGTTGACAGTTTCAGCATTTTCGATATTCTCAGAAACCTAATCACTCACTAAATCTGTAAAGAAACTGAGTAAGAATAATAAATGGGAATAATGAAAAAGATTTGTTAAAATCAGATAATAGTAGGAGTGAACGATGAGAAAAATTATTCGAAAAGTTATAAAATAATGCACAAATTTGCTGATTAGTATTCGAAATATTCCTGTTCCTTTAGACTTAGAATTCATGTATATTTATTTCTGAAACTAAGGAAATTTAATGATAAAACCTTATTTCTGTTTCTTTACATATTTTTACTGCGCATGTGTGATAGCTACGAGCATTGTATGCACTCTGAAACTATAATCTCCTCAATTACCTGTACCAGAGATTTCTGTTAAAGGGTTTTAATCATTAATTTCATCGTCACTTAATAAGAGCATTTGAAATTTTTAATTATAAATACTGTTTTCGTTTCTTCTATTTATTCACTACCGGCATCTAATATTAAGAATGAATTATTATTAAATCAAGTCTTTTTGCATTTTGGGAAAATTGCTTATAATCATATAATCAAAGATTAACCATAATTCAATTTCAAGTAACATTCAAGTTGTGAAGTACTATGGGGCTCAATTTCTATATTTGAAGATATGCTGATTAGTAATGTGAACAGTTTAAGCCTCTAACAAGCTTGATATTGATTTACGTGATTGACTAGTATGAATGGTTTTGAATCAATTATGGTTTGCAATATTTTTAAGCTTTAATTATTCTTCTTTAGATAATGGGACTTGTGATTCGATTTGTCTCTTCTGACGACATAGTTTTTCTGCTAAGAGAATCTGAATTAGATTGAACTTTTATATTTTTATTTTATGTTATTCTTGATTATATCGGGACTCAAGTTAAACTGCGATTAAAGGGAAGATGATGATGATGATGATTTTTGTTATATGGACGTGATTATCTCTGAAATATAACGATTTCATTTTATTTCGTACAGTAATGAAACTACTTATATAGACCATTATTTTAACTAAATTTCGTATTTTAATAATTCATTAAATATATTAACGGACATTATCAAACCATTACTCGATTTTTACATAGAATGAGCAGCAAGAGACAACGATTGGGTTCAAGCTTTCGAGCCACAAATTGGCAAAGAGACTTTGGAGAAATACAGTGGAAAATCACTCGTTCTTTCGGTTTGTTACATATCTTGCTATCAACGCTATTGGAGTCTTTTGTAATATATTGTTCAAAGTATTGTAAACAAAGTCATCGTCATCTTCATCATCATCTCTTGAATCGCAGTTTAACTAGGTTCGATATATAAATAGACCTGAACTTTCCTTTCGTTTTAGAAAACCTTGTAGCAATATCTGGAGCCTATAAGCTCACCAACCGAATGCCTTTTCTATTGATAAATTTGGATCTTAGTGTTTTGTTGTCTTTTACGACACGTACAGCCTAAAGTTGGTATATGCCTTATGATTGACTGATGATTTGGTGTAGAATATAGAGAAAAGAAGAAGGTCTATTCGTATCCCTAACCTAGTTCAACAACAGGGAATCAAAGGAATAAGATGATTATGATGACGATGATGATGATGCTGATGATGATGATGATGTTAATGATGATGATGATGATGATGATTATTATTATTATTATTATTATTATTTTTATTTTTTATTTTTTTATTTTTTTATTTTAAATTTATTGCCCTGAGCTGTAAAGGGCCCTGGGCTAAAAGATAAGATAAAAGAGGCTTTATTAATTAAAAGTTTAAAAAGAAACGACTACAATAATTCCTCTACACTCTGGGTTGCCGCATTAGCCAAAGTGCCACTGAAACAGACTGCATTGAATCACTGGAGAGCAATAGACAGTCGCTGCCAAAGAAAAGCTTTTTCGCGCTTATCACCAGTAATGGCACTGGTCCTCCTGCCTATTTCGTCAATAAAGTCTGATGCGGCAGAGTTGACGGGGCCCAGGGTCTCAAAGGCAATAGGCATGAAGATATAGCTGCTAGAGATTTCGGCATACTTCAGAGTTTTCCTATTAGCCGCAGCCTCTGCAGAAGCACCAGCAGCAGCGCAAGATAGGCCAAGATTGCTTACTGAGAAAGTGTCCGTAACGGTGACGTCCCAGCTAACACACTTGCCCTCTGCTCATGGAATTTGTGAGACACCGTCCGGACGCTTCCCATCAATGCGGATCTATCCCAAGGGCTCCTTAACGGCTGGGATATTTTTTTAATTCACTCGACCTAGGGCGCGCCAGATCAAATCGTTTAGTAACTGATGTCTGGTGATTCTGCCGGCGCTACGCTTGCACGACAGGCCATGAATGCCTAACGCATTGACTGAGACACCACAAATGCAGTTGTGTGGCTCACATAAGGTGGTGTCCAGATGGAGACCGGCCGCGACTCTGACTGCTTCGTCGTCCAGACGAAGGCCACATGATGCGATTGGTAAAGCTTTGATCCAGTCTCCACTACGGGGGGGGGACGACACAGCGAGCAGCCGCGCCTTTTCTTGTGGCACTAGCGGCTTCGCAAGGAGTTCCGTGTGTAAAGCGGTAGTGACCTTTGAGTGCCAAGCCTTCATGCTCTTAGACATCAAATCGACAGAAGCTTCGGATGTGGACATATCAGCCCAAATGCCCTGAATTCTGGCTATCTTCAAGTCGGAAAAAAGGAAGAATCCGGAAAGGATTGAATTCTGTAAAACGCCAGTTCCCGGCGCTGAAGCCAAAAAGGCAGAAGGTGCCAGCGACGAGACAGAGCGTATACCCAATCCTCCGTAGCAGATTGGCAGGCTAGCTTGAATCTATTGAACTTCGTTAATTTTAATATTGACGATGCCACTGAGCGACTTTCGCATGATGGAATCATAAGCCTGCAATGCTGGATGACCCGCGCATGGAGAGGCAATCAATATGTACATGTATATGAGCTTTGAAGAACCAACACAGCTCCGCAATATCTTAAGAGCGTCGTGCGCGGAGATGAGCTTCAACCGGCTAGCGGCTCTCTCTAGGTTAGAGCACTGAGTATTGATTGCCAAATCCATAGCTTGACCTGTCTGCATTGGACCTCCAAGTAGACTGGCTTCGACAGGCTTTACAAGAATGATTGAACTGATGGCAGGAGAGTTACTGTCGGAGCGAGTGCTAATCGGCTCACATTTATTTATGTTCAGGCTTAGCCCCAAAGCCTTTCCCGCAACCATCAGCATTGAGATATCATCCGCCACGGTATACTCACAGTTACGTCGTCTAAGTAAGCTATTTTCAGGGAAGAGGATAGCGACTGGAGCAGCGGGTGTATTGTCACACTGAACAGGAGAGGGCCCAATGGGTCACCCTGTTGTACCCCCTCGCTAGACATGATCACCCGTTGACCAAAACGTAGAACACTGGGGTCTTCATAGGAAAGACGGCAGAAGGGCCCTAGCTCAGGCAGTGAAGAGTCTACAGCTTCTAGCATGGGAACCCTTTTCAAGGAGTTGAAAGCGTTACAAAAGTCTAGTTTCGCCACTACCCAATCATCTGGCATGCTGCTAATAAATCGTCGGTTGGCATTCACGGCGGCTTCACAACCTCCTTTCACACCCACGCCTACCTGGAGAGGTTAAAGAGAGTCTGAGAGCCTGTCGAGGGCGAAGGAATTAGCGCATTTGGCAGCGATCCTGCGCCAAGCGTAGCCCACAGCAATCGGTCTAAGCCCGCCTGTCTTTTTCTTCAGAGCAATCAGGTTGGCTCCAAAAAGGATCGGCTTGACTTCCTGGTGACATTTACCCAGCAAAAGGAGATTTACAAATCCTTTAATAGCTGTTAGTGTCTCGCTGCCCATTATGGGGCACGTCACCAGTTGCAGGATGTGCTGCAGCCTCACACCATCTCGGCCCCCAGAAGAACCGGTGGGGAAACTTCTCACGGCTTTCATTACCTCCGCTTCAGAGATTTGGAGCGTATTAGCTTGACGAGAGGCTGAGCTAAGAAGACTCCGGGGTGTACTGTTTGCTGATGGATGTTTCTGACTCAGCTCTCTGTATGTTTCATCATTATACGGGGCCAGCGACTCTTCAGAGCACAGGATTCGCACGATACACACAGGATTGCTCTTAAATTCCCATCTTCAATCTTTGACGTCACTATGGATCGGAGGGAGTCCTCAGGAGTACGCGGCCTGGACGATTTGCGAATCTTCGCTCTTTCGCCGTCTGAAACAGGATCGTCCACCCCGGATACTCTTTTGCGAATCAAGGACGCCATGTTGTGCTTTTTCCCTGTTCTTTTAGGTGCTAGCAAAATGTCTTCGCCAATGGCAAGAAGAGATTTCCATGCTTCTAAGTCGTCCACGCACTTAGAGATTCTATCCAGTATATTTAGCTAGTTGGTGGCGCAAGTGGCTCCAACAGATTTAGGAATATGCTTGATAGTACTACTGGTAAGGTTGGGATGAGCAAATACTGTGGCTGAATCAGATGGATGGAGCATCGGGGGGATGCTGTTTGATGGGAATACGGGTGGATGGGGGTCCTCATCCCTTACATCACTTGAGCGTTGTGATGAGAATGGTCCCTGAGCTTCAATTGGACGCTTGTGAGACACTAGGCACCGGTTGTCGCGGGGGCCATGGAGGTGAACAGACCCGTCTCTAATGTGCAACTGAAACACTTCTAAGCACACACTGCAGTACCGTTTCTCTTGTTAGCATCCTGAGACAGAGACCGTGTATGCTTGCGAGGCGGCATTCAAGCGTGAAGTTATAAACAGCACCGTGTATATCGAGTCTATTTATAGCCTTGGACAATCCTGCAAACACATTCACACCTGTAGCTCATAACTAACTCCAAATTTTGACGAAATGGCAGGAAACGCGAAAAACTCTTGGCGAGTGGATGAATTACTGAAGCTCAATCCTTCTGTTGGCAGAACGATGAGGGCTGGGGCTGGCTAATAAATAATAAAATCGCGAAAAAGCAATGTTAAGTGCGCGAAAGGTAAACAAACGCAGCTAGCACGGACCTCCCAGCGCTAGCCGTTATTATTATTATTATTATTATTATTATTATTAACAAAGAAGACTTAAATAGCAATGTCTATACTGAAACTGAACGTCGAATCTACCGAAAAGAAAGAGTTTCTACCGAAAGAGTTCAAAAGTTATAATAAACAAAATAAAAATTTAATTTAAATTAAAATTTACCGCATGGATTGCAAACAAACATAGTCCACACAACACCTAGCATTAGATAGAGAAAATTGCCAGCATATAGTGTATATGGCACATACGTTACTTAGACTGCGAGAAGCTGAGCCACCTCAACAAGGCATCCTCTCTAAGATCAGCTCCAGCTTTCAGTACCACGGCAGGACGGAGTACCAGACCCGCCAGGCAGCCATCCTTATCGACAGACCGGCTCCGACCTTTGAGCGCATCGCCAGCAAGCGTCTCACCGGCTCCAGAAGTGTCGATGGAGGTTCTCTTCAGTATTTATTAATTTAAAAAGCTGGTAAAGCCAAGGTAACGTCAGTTTCATCACTCGAAAGCGATGTCAGTGACAGGCAAGCCCAGGATTTAACCCCGCGCCTACTGATCCGCGGTCGAGTATCTTACCGACTTCGCCACTGGCTGGAGCCAATGGCGAAGTCGGTAAAAAGTTAAAGCGAACCCGAAGTTAGATTCAATATATGGAACGTTAGTGGCTTTTGCTACTGGCAATACTGATTTGGTTATCGACTGCGGTGGTTGAAATCCTGAAATCCTGGATTTGTAAGTCAACGATATCTTTTAAATGGATTTAAATTATACCAGGATCTCAATACGGCTGTATTTGAATTGAAAACCATACGAGTTTTCTTTGTCTAAAACCTTTGAGTGATTCAGGCGTAAGATGCGTTAGCCTCCTTGGAACCTTATTTTAATTTAGTGTACTTTAAAGTTCATTTAGAGTATATATAGTATGGTTAGTCGACATTGTTGCCCCTAACTCTGTATATTCAATCAATTTACTCAACATATATCTAAATAGTTGATCAGTCTGACAGTATAGATGATCGTTTATTAGTGTCATATCTAATAATAACTTTTGGTTAATAAGATGCTATTGACATGCCTAGATGAAAGCTAAGCAGGTTTTAATGTCCTTTTTGTCCGCTGACCTGACATCTATTCTTTGAGCTGGTTTTCGGGATTTTGGATTTTGCACATTTTGAAACTTCTTTGCTCTTCAGTTGGGATTTGAATCGATAGTTCTTAATTTCTTTCATTTACGACGACAACACTCTAATTGTTGTTGCTGTTGTCTGCCAATTTGTGGTTATGGTTCAACGCAGATTCGTTAATCCATTTCAGCGGGGCACTTTAATCTTACCTAATGTTAGATACACATTTGTTAGTTATGCACGTATATATTGCGATAATTTATTTAAGTTTTATTTGATTTTAACAAAAACGGCACCTTTAATATGTCTAAGAGTGCTACTGCCCTCCATGACAACAGAGAGCAATAGGTAACCACCACTTAGCCAAAGAAACAAAATTCATTCACATAGTCACATATTCACATTAATTGCTTTAATTAAGCTAATATGTACCTGACCTAAAAGAAATGTTCAAATATAAAATTCACTAATCTAATCCAAAATATGTGTTCAAATATCTCTTTTAAAACGATTACTACTTAGAACTTCCAGTTGACTTCAATATCTTTAAAGGGTCTCCAAGATTAATGAATATATAAATATTTATACCTTAACACTGCTATTTTATAAGTTCACAAAAGAAAGAAAAAAGCTAATTATATACTTTTTGTATTTTCTGAAGGCACGTTTGACATGAGCGACACAATGGATCCCTATGAATCTGTTACTATTGGTATGAGAAGTCGCATGGCCCTTCAGAGAAGATCTGTTCCTTTCGCATTCTCAGAGGACGACAGGAATATGATAGCATTCGGCGATCCCACCAGATCCTCACTTGACGTAATATTATAATTATTAAATTATTTATAAATACATTACAAAATATACTTTTAGAATTTTTAGTTATATTATCGTAATGTGCAAAAATATATTATGTATAATATTGTTATTGATATATTTTTCTAATATTTTCTGTTTTAATGTGTTATGAGACCTGCCACTGGGCATAAAACTAACGAGATAATCGTAGGCCTATATAGATATGATGTATATCTCAGAATTGATATAGTCTTATTGGAATATTGAAAATATCTCTACAATCTGGTTGCATTATTGAAAGCTAAAGATAAGTTTAACGTCAATTTCCCGTGCAATATTAGTTACAAGGAGAGCACTGGATTCGAACACTGCACTTACTGATTCGCTGCCGAACAACATTCCAATAAACCGACATCTCAGCCCATGGTTATCATGACATCACAGATGTTTTAACATGATGCTTGCTATCCCACATGTATAACATTCTGTAAGCTGGCTCTTTGAGTCATGCTTATAAATGCACTTACGTAGGAAATTTATTTTTAATAAAGGCCTAATCTGAATTTTTAAATTAGAGTGTATCGCGAAGATTTCGGTTGCTCTATTAATCTTTGATTCATTGAATTTTAAAATACCAAAGTAATTTATCTCATTTGCAAAGTTTTATTAGATTACAACTCCTCCAATCTGATTTTAATCCTTTAAGAGCTCAATTACAACTTATGCATTTCGACTGACCTAACATTACTCTTTTATTATAATCAGGCCTTTCAATTGAGCGAACAGAATGATTTAGTTAAGCTTTGTATGGTTTTGTCTCTAAAGCAGAAAATATAGCGAACATGTCACTTCAGAACATACGCAACTAAAAAGAATTATCCATTTTACCGGAATTATTGAATTCTAGATTATAATCAAGTTGCCCTCTGTAAGTAGCATATTTTCAGCCGATTTTAAAATATAACTATATTATCATTTATCTTCATTAAGAATATAATATAACCAAAACAAGTTATAATATTAATGAATAATTTAGTAAGCCAACATCAATTTTCGAATGAAGTGAAATAATAATAAGATCATATTAAAAGAAGTCATTGCTGAAGCTTATGTTGCACTGCTTTATAATTATTAAGTTAAATATTCTGATAAAAACTAATTTTATCTCATGATATAATAAAATGCCATACAATAAATTATTTATACAATCCTATTATTATATACTTCCCTTTTTTAATATATTATTATACTTCCCTTGCTGTTTACGGATCACTCAAGCATACAGTAGATTAGCTGTATGTGTCGTAATAGGCAACTAAGCAAGAACTGAGGAAGATAATACGAAAGCACCTTATAAGCGATATTTTTCCAACTCAATATGATACATTAAAGCGAGGAAAGACCAGACAACTTCTGTTAAGGGATGAACTATTTTGCGGTGTGCTAATATGCCTTACGAAGCGTGAAAATTTATGTCAGTAGGATATACACTTTTGATCAGCTAATTAACAGAACATACACAGAGAGAGAGAGAGAGAGAGAGAGAGAGAGAGAGACAGACAGACAGACAGACAGACAGACAGACAGAAACAGAGAGAGTTATGCATTTCATGATGCCATGACAGAGCATCGCTTTCGAGTGAGGAAACTGACGTTAACATTAGCTTTTTAAGTTATATATCAAAGGAGAGTAACATGTCCAGTTATCAGGGTATCTTTATACCTTATGAAGCGTGAAAGCTAAATATCAGTAGGATATGTACCTTGGATCAGCTACCTAACCGAAGAGATAGAGAGAGAGAGGGAGAGAGAGAGAGAGAGAGAGAGGCTATGAATTTAATGATGTTATATTGCACAGGACAGTGACGAATCCAGTTACCAGGGTCCAGCACAAAGAAGTAACGGAGATAAGGTGCTGACTAATGTTCTTTCTTATTAACTAATCTACAATAACTAATTATATCTATAACAATATTATAAAAACGTTCTATATTTTATTATATATTTTGTATTCGTCAAATTTCATATGACATACAGCAGTACATATGCTTATTTAAAAGTCTTCAAACATCGACAAACAATTGGGAAAGCAGACAAATCAACAGTTCAGCGTGTGAATCAACACAATAGTATCAAATAGAAAATAAAAGTTGCAATATACGGCCATCAGAGAGGACGCAAAAGTACCCTATCGAACTGACCACCGCAGTAAACAAAGAAAGAAGGAGACAGAAGAAACACTAAGGTTTTTGCCTAAAAACATATGACAACAGTAATATGTTGCGTATATGTTACAGCGTATAGTAAGTTAGTAACACAGTTGACTTGCACAATTATGTCATTTTCACTTGTATTATTTTCTTCTACCAACGTGATTGTTCACAAATATTGTCCTTTGATAGCGCACACTACAGCAAGAGTAGAATAATAAAAATAAAGCTGTTTTTTTCAGTAAAACAACGTGTAAAGAAAACCGCAGAAATGGATAATTAATTAATTTACGTATTAAAATTTAAGCACTTTCACAATCATCTTAACAGTTATTGTATTACATGCTTGTAGTTAATTTGAAAAAGTTTGTTAAAAACAAATTTTAATTTCGCTGGATTAAATTACATCACTGAGTCATCATGTCTGTATCAGTATCTGATCAGCTCTAACGGTAACAGATCCCAGGACCTCAGGAACACCATTTAAAACTTCTTATCGTTATCTAAATCACTTATCCACTGAGCCACGGAGTCATTCGTATGGTTAGATTAATTTAAAGAAATTTTATTTTATATCATTCTATCTTATTTTAGTTACATGTCGTTTTATAACACTGTGTCAGAAATACTTGGGTGCGGACTCAGCCGGCACTAACAAAGACAACGTGGCAGTCAGGAGAACTGTCTTCGTGACGTCACCGCCTAAAAATTTTGGCAGCAAGGTGTGTCACTACGTAAAAATGTAGTTTTAGGTCGATGTCGATGCGTGAAGGCACTATCTGCAACTCAAGCGCAGTGAGTTCTATTAGTGGAGATACACGTGAATAAATAAGTGGAGATACACGTATATAAATCAGCGCGCTAGGCGTAATGGTCATTACGAACCACGTGCGTAAGTAGCCTGTAGAGGTGTGAATAGATTTGTCATTAGAAGATCAATAAACTTAATATCCTATATTTTAAAGTTAAATGTAGACAGAAATATAACAGTCTTTAGTCTTCTTGTGCCGTTCGTCTTTTGAAGCTGCTTCCGCTCTATCTCTAGTGTTCTGCCTACAGATAGAGAGGGAAAGCGGAGGTCCAATGCACGTATTTCTATACAGAGTTTGTTTTCACGCTGTAAGAAAGCACTTCATAGATCAATAATTAGCTAATCCTTCACAAAAAGGCCTCATCCATAACTTTAGCTTGAGTAAATAAACACGCCGAGTAGTGGTTCCCCTTTTGACTCCCTCAGTTCTTGCTTACGATCTTGCATACGCTTCCTACGACACGTGCAGTTAATCGTTAGTCTATTTTTCAGTGTCCCGGACAAAATTGCTCTCGAAATATTTGGTTATTGGATTTGAATTCCATGAGTAATTGCTTAGTAAATATGTTAACAAATACTAGTCTTTAAAGTAGTTGTAAATTTACGGTAGTAGTTGTTTCATTTACAGATACAGCTGAAATCCAACAATGTGTACGGCAATCAGGATTGGTTGGCAGAAGAAATGGAAATGAAATAACTTTTTATAAACTGCACTAGAGTAAACTAAAAAATAAAACATTGCTAGTTTTGCACTTTCTCTTTTGACATATTACAATTAAGCAACATTGGTTGTGAGTTTTAATTACTGAAGTTTTACTGACAATAAGGAAATTTTAATTTTATTGACATCCGTTAGTGTCACTGGAGCAAAAAACAAGTTTAACGTCAGTTTCATATTTTGAAACGACCTTAATGACTTGTGAGTTTAGTATTTGAATATTGAACCTACTGATCCGCATTCGGGAAGCGAACGTCTTACTCCATTGCTATTAGCTGATCAGTTATTGATTAGATGTCAAGCGACGATTCAGACCTACCGAGCTAGTAAGCATCAAGCCATCCTAGTAAGATTCAAGCTAACAGGAAACTAATTGAATTCCGTTAGCGGCTCTATTCTCTGTGTGAGAGAATAATTGCACAGATTCATTACGATCCTCTAATGGATGGGCATCGTTAGATCAATTATTAATCAATCTATCCTACACAAAGCATATACAATTGAAAACTGATGGCTTTTGTCCGTACGCTGCAACATATTGATTTCAAAATTGAATTAAAATAATAATTAAACGTTTATTAGTTATTTATCATTTTATTATTAATATTTTGCACCGTTATGCAGAGTTCCGAAAGATTTTTATGCTTTAAACTCGACACGCGTAGTCCATTGTGCTTCTTTTTTTATAAAGATCTGATTTAATAAAATAGTTAAAGAGATATGCATGAGAACTTGTTTTATCAAATCACATAGTCAAAGTGTTGCTTCCGGAATACTGAAGAGTAAACCAACCGGTAACAGAAGGAGTCGCAAGATGCGACAAATTAACAATTGCGAAAGGAAACGGAAAATCACCGAAGAAGTCATTTTGTCAATCTATAGGCTAAATAGAGTATGAATAAGGCATGGCATTTCGTGAAGGTGTAAACTTGTTTATAAGTGCTCTTTACGAAGCGTGAAAGCAGATTCGTAATATAAATATGCATCATGGACCTGCCACTTTACAAAGCACATGAGAGAGAGAGAGCGAGAGAGAGAGAGAGAAAGAGAGAGAGAGACATTGTCATAGTATACAATATACTCCTCTCTAACAATACGTTTGCACGTTAAAAACGGGTTGCTCCTTCTATCTACAAGTTGATACCTGAAGGAGATATTAATCTTTTTTACAGAGATTTTCTCACAGATTTCTACAATAGCTTGTTATCGTTTTTGTAAATTTCAGTCTAATCATATTTTTTATCTGAACTAAAAATAACTTAAATCAAATTTGTGAATTATAAAATATTAAAAGGTCAACATACATAAATAACTCATAATATAGTATATTCTGTATAACAAAGCTGAAGCTCGCTGTCGATTCTCAGGTCATCGGCCGAAACAGAAAATAGCAATATGTTTGGAGCTAAATTTCACTAATAATTATCACTTTCCTGTTATAAACGTGCAGAAGTTAGGAGTTTAGTACTTTCGCGTAGATTCTTCATATTCTTCATAAAATCTAAACTAAAATGTGTCGTGTGATTAGCGCAATTTTGAAGATTTAGATGTAAGAAACAACCAGTATTTGCTAAAGTCATTTAAAAGTAATCATCTGCTGATTAAACAGAATTTGTATTAATGGGTGGGGTGGGAACGAGGAACTACAATGCTGAAGAAGTAGGGGAGGGTGGGGTAGGGGTTCGTCAGAGAAGGGGTTTCAATAGATAAGATTGCGAAAAGACTGTCTTCTATACATGTAATTATTTGTTAATTGGAAAGCTTGTCATTCCAGAAGAGAGGTTTAAGAAATGCCTAGCAAAGTTCTAAGTTAACTTATAAACAATTATGGATTCATTAAATACATACAAGTATACTTTTTATTTATTTTATGAAAGATGTTATTTTTTATCAAATAATTTTTGTTATTGAAATACACTATACAATATTTTATTCCAAAATTGAAGTTTATTAAACTTAAACTAACAAAAATGCTAGATGTAGGATTTTATGCGCATTTAACCCCTTCCATATCAAGATTTAAAAATATCTTCGAGAATACACCGTTAATGGGAATAGCTTGGCGAAGTCATGCTAACTTCAAAGCACTAATCGCAAACAAGGCAGACGCTTTCGTCACTACAGTATCACTGTCATGCCACAAGCTTAACCTTAATATGTTTAATACGCTGACAATAGAGTAAAATTACTTAGGAAAACATCGCCCGTCAGCTGTTTGCCGAGGATCCCCAGAAGCTTCAAATCCTGACCAGTGATAATTGGTCAACAAGAGATCAAAGGCTCGCTGGTTAACGGGAAATAAGTAGTTGTGAAAAGTGCGACATCGATTAGGACGACCGTAGTAAGCGGTTCAGTCAACTGGCATTCAATGCCTGGGATTGGATAGCAGAGGATATAGACATTATATCTGATAGAATTCATTTCATCGGATATTACTGTGCAGGTTTTTAGTGAAGTTTTGTCAAAGTAATATCAGTGAAAATAATGGTGGTTTGGACCTTGTAGCAGGTATGCTAAATATTTAATATTTGTCTTATTAATTTAAAACGTGAGCTAATAGAGTCAGTATACTTTAGATTTATTATGAATGAAATGTATGTCTAAAATTAGTATAAAATAAATATTGATTTTAATTTAAGTTATTTTAATATTTGCAACTTAATACTATAATATACAATAAATTAATATGCAATAGATATAGGACATAATTTCAAGTGGATTTTTTGCAATTTAATGTCAAATTATAATAATATATTTACAATTAGCGAAATTAATTTAAAATTCATGTAGTACAATTTCATATAATTTAGTTCAAATTTCAAGTTATTCCAGTTTTGAGATAAGGGTTCCGTATTTCCAGGTTTTAGGTAGGCCCTACAAGCGAGTAATTTTATAACAATTTTCAGGCTGACTAAAGAGCACTCCATCGATCATGAATTTATCTGAAAGCTATTGTTACACCCTAATAAAATCGTATTGTAGTTTTCATGTGAACAAAATATAGTCATTGATGATTTTCATCTACCTTCTTAAGTCCAAAATTAGTCGCCTCTTGCGACCTGCATATTTTATACTTAATATTATTTTGTATTTAGAATATTTCTGCAATAATATACTACCAGGAATATCTAAAAACTAAACATATAAAGCTAAATACAAAAATGTATTTCATATTTCAATCGTAATTTGTGTTTACTGATTGTCATCAAACACTATACGATATAAATCCACCACTCTTTCTTGACTGTTCGTTGAATGATTCAATATTTTTAAAGACCAATTTAAGTGATCAATCATTTATATTCTCATATGTGATTATAATTTGATCTTGGAAAGACTACGTTTCATACTGTAATCTGACAAAATGGAATTAAAAAAATATAAATAATAGGCCTATACAAAAATATAGTACAAAAATATAGTAGAGCATACATAACCTTTAATACAGTTTTTTAGATTAGTCGTTTTAATGCCATGCTACCTGTATAATTGGATTAAATTAATAATATCAACAGCTTTTCTCCGAAATATATTTTTAGTGGTACGTGTACGTAGGGTTTCACCGACCAAGTTCCATAATACTGAATTAAATGGATATAGGCCCTACGTTGTCCGAACACTATCTTCTCACCCGTTTCATATTATGTTTTCGATATGTCAATATTGCAGTGAATTAATAAAAGCATACGCAATGATTTATATCTGTCATTTTTAAAAGTATACCCTAAACATAACATCGCATAATTGGTTAAAAAATTGTATACGTCTAGGTTTAATATTTAACGCAACAATTTCTTAAGTAGAGACATGAATTGTAAAATGTAATATCCCTCTTAAATATTATTAGACGATATATTATTATTCTTACTGCCATGGGTTTGGGGAAATAAAGATTAGAATATCGAAATTCAACAGTTCATTACAGAATAAAATTGCTATTTCAATTTTTGATTTTGCATTGAAAATTGTTTACGTTGGAAATATCATTAATTGCTGATATTGTTAACATTGTTAACACTGGCTGGAGCCAGTGGCGAAGTCATTAAGATACTCGACCGCGGATCAGTATGTGCGGGGTTCAAATCATGGTCTCGCCCGTCCTTGACATCGCTTTCGAGTGAGGAAACTGACGTTATCCGTAGCTTTCTGCATGTATAATAGAAAATCATGTATGTGCTTTAAGGTTATAACATACTATTACAATTAAACTGATGGTTACAAATTTTATTACTCATCATATATTACTAGTTTACTTTATCTATTTGGAATCATAGCGTTTGGTTATTTGCTATTATCATCTATTATTTTATATTCGACTTTTGATTTATTATGCACTTTATTTATGTATTTCATTATGGATTATTTGCGTAGAGTTAGAACGGAGATGTCAGGTAAGAGGTTTACACCAGATTCCACCTTATCCACGCCCCCTGGTGCACGGATGACATCAGACAGGCACCATTCTTCAGAAGCTTCTACGGGTGGAGAAACCAGGCGTACAGTGTTCACTAAGCTACAGTTACGTCTCCTGGAGCAGACATTTGAACATCAGTCTTTTCTATCGAGAGAGGAAAGAATTGAATTGGGCTTTCAACTGAATCTTACTGAAAGACAGATCATGATCTGGTTCCAAAACAGGCGGTAAGTACTGAGTCTATGAAAATATTGGATTAATTGAGTTGGCAGCTAACTAATGACCAAGTAGTAAGTCACTGGTTCGGCCGGGTTGGCTCTAACCTGCGCGGTTCTGAAACTGCCGTTAAACTTGACCTTCAATCACTTCAGTAAATAACGGTAATGATGTAACATTGTTCTCATATACAGAATCTCATAACAGTGCATGGTTGAAATCTGACAGGAATACTCGAATTAAACATGCAAAAGTTATACATAAAGTATAAGTTAGTTAGTGTTGTTAAAAAAGTAGTAACTAAAAGTGTAGACTATTTCTGAAATACAAAAGGATACATTATATAATTTACTCATAAGTATCATTTTCTGTAAAAGCTTAAATTATTTTGCTAAGTTGGACTTCTAGTCTTGGAATGATAATCAATTACTACCCTTAAACAACACTTAGCCTTCACATAATTTAGATTAGTCGTGTCTTTTGGAAACCATTTTGGAAAATGGCTGCTACGGTGGTTTTCCGTTGCCTTTCTCACTTCTTGCCTAATCGCTTTGTATTTTAGGTGCATTGGTCTATTGTTAAGTGTCCGGGACACCAAATAGGATAATTTTACTATACAGTCTAGTACTATTATTTGTAAAAATGCCATTTATCTTAGCCATATCCATGGGCGTAGCGAAGGGGGGGATATGGGGGATTAATCCCCCATGAATTTTGGCAGAGACTATCTCAATCAAGATTTAAGTAGCTTAAATAAAATTATATCCAACATTAATTTCAGAATTTAGTTGCATTTAGATTTCTTTATTATTTAGTGTCATAAGCATGTTTAAAGGTTAACAGTCTCAATGTGAATACGTTTGAATGGAGTAAGACAGGGGGGAGGTGTAGAGAATCACGACATCCTGTATCAACTGTATCGTAATTTACATTCACACTCTGCTCCTATATACAAAGCATTCATTCATCGTTCATTCCCGCCTTTGCCTGTTATTTTACGTATTCACAAGTAATATGACAATGTACCATTACCCTCACAGGGCCCTCACCTAGGTCATCTTTGATTCGGAACAACTTTATCTGCATCACCTGTTTGATGGAGGCAGATGATAAGATGCCAGTAGGGCTAGTACCTAAGACACGCTCTGACAGTAACTGCAGCTGCAGCACGGTCGTTTGTTAGGCCTACTGTTCCATGAGTCATTAATAAGGTTTATATGCACCTTCAGTCATTTTATTAGTGTGCAGAGGTCGTATGTCATAGGGCATGTTTCAGGATTATCTTACTGCAGTCGCTTATTGTCTATGAGTGTAATTAAACAGTAAAAGTTATAACTTCCAACATACAATAACGTATACAAGTATCTATAATATAGATATGGATTAATAGAAGTATAAAATAGACTATTTTTAAGCTCAATAGATTATCTCCATATAGTATATAGTTCAATAGATTATAGTTTACATTTTTCTGTATTAATTGAATATTGTGTCCCTCATACGTAAGCAACTGCGTTTATCTTGTCTAAGTTCTAATCAGGGCCGCGAGCATTGTACTGCATGTGTGCAATTAAATTCTTGCTTTGAAAGTAAAAGTTATATTTAATTTCTAATAAAAATGCAAATTATAGCGACATTAATTTAAGGTTTTTATTACAACATAAAGAGTAAAGACTTAACAGGTTTCTCTTAGCAATACTTTAGTTCCTCCCCCTCAGGCTCCTAGCCTCATATTTCTCAAAAAAGTCATAAAATGTTAACATCTGCACATAGAAGAAATGGTTCTTCAAAAAAATTTGCCCCCTCAAAGAAAATGGTGAATTACTGCCACTGCAGCTACACAAGCTCTAGCCTTAATATTACATTATTACTTTAGTGGATTGAAAAGGCTCTTGATCAAGAGTACCACGAACTAGTCATATTGTATAATCCACTGAGATCTGCAAAACTGCGTTTTTCAATTCAGTATGCTAACAATTGCTAAAAATTGCAGACATTATTTTAAAAAGTGCTTCAGCTTCTGGGGGACTTCGTCCCCAAGGCCCCCTACCAGGGCTCTGCCCCTGGACCCCGCCGGGGGACATATGTCTCCTGGACCCCTTTTCTTAAACTTGTGCGTCATTACCCTCCCACACCTTCGATTCCAGTATCGGTCCTCATTTTTTGGAAAATCCCCCCATGACAAAATCCTGGCTACACCCATGATCATATCAAAATGGTTATATTAATGATACTAATTGCACAAGTGTGGTAATATTAATTTCAGAGGGCGATTTAAGAAGAGAGGAGTTACTGATAAAGCGTACGAGAAGAAGCAGAAGAATTTGATGCTCTCAGAATCCTTCAAATCTGCTTCCTCGATTACTTTATTAGGAACAAATCCGGCTGCTGCCTCAGCATCCTCCCCAAAATCTGCAGCTTGTCAAATATCTAACTCAGAACTTCCTGATCAAACACAAATCATGGCTTCGACTACCGAAAATGATTTTCTAAATCCAACGAATCGACTAAATATTCCTGCTAGAAGTTCTCCTTACTGTCCGGTGCCCATAGCACCTTCAAACTTTTATGGCAGACAGTATCAGTCTAGTCCAACGGCGAATCCTTGTAACAGTCAGTCAAGATGTTCTTGTCTGGATCAATCAAAATCTTTGTATCATGATCAATCAAAATCTTTGTGTCATGATCAATCAAGATCTTTGTGTCAGGATCAATCAAGATCTTTGTACCAAGATCAATCAAGATCTTCGTTTCTGGATCAATCAAAATCTTTGTGCCAGGATCAATCAAGATCTTTGAATCAGGATCAATCAAAATCTTTGTGTCAGGATCAATCAAGATCTTTGTGCTATGATCAATCAAGATCTTTGTATCAGGATCAAGCAAGATCTTTGTATCAGGATCAATCAAGATCTTTGTATCAGGATCAATCAAGATATTTGTATGACAATCAATCAAGATCTTCGTTTCAGGATCAAACAAACTCTTCCTGCTGTTACAGTGGATTAGACTTTAAATATGGATATGCACAAAACCAGCTCATGTCACAAGGATATAATATTAGTCGTTCTGATAAAGGTAACGACCTAGTATCTGAAATGACTTTTGACGGTATTAGACCGAGAAATAGCATTTGTGTAAATGGATTTTATTCAAACAGCCAAGCTCCCATCTCATCTGAATACAATGGATCATACTTAGCAGCTGTGATGAATGTGCCTTCGAGTTTCGTAGAAGCAAATTTGAGACAAGATATTAACAGATCAGTGCCATTACCTGTCGCTAGGACCCCTCATGGTCAACTTCAACGTTCTGGTTTTGGACCGCAATGGTCGGCTACAAATGTAGCGCCCCTTGCGGTAGCCGATCCTAATATTTACAGACATGGAACCGAATCAGGGTCATATAATAGCGCGAGACCTTCGCATCAGAGCTCTAATTAAGTGCTTAATACATGCACATGAAATGCATTTGTATTTATGATATGAATTGTGAGGGTTAGAATCTTGCTGAATACTGTGCATGATGTAACTAAAATAACTAAAATTAATAATCATTAGTAGTGGTAGTAGTAAAATTACGCTGGAACTCTTGGCCGCTATGTAATTAATTATGTATTCAAATTTTTCGGTGTAACACTTTCTATGACAAATTATTAAGATGTGCACATAAAGTGAATATTTAATTTGCTATTAGTCTCAAGTTTAGATTCTAAAAAATGTCACTTTTAACGAAGCATAGATCAAGCCATCAGTTGTAAAATATTCTATTCCGTGTTGTGATTCTTTTAAGTAGTAAATCTCATCATATCTTAATATGATCCCATGAACCAAAAGCTTCTTTTACAAAATTGTGTATCAAGCCTTTGTAATTTCTGCAATAGAATCTACTGCAATATGTCAAATGTTAGATGAATTAGTTAACTAGTATATTAATCCGTCAATCCCTGACCAATGATTTTACATTAGAGGTTATAAATAGTCTTCAGTATTTTTAAATTTAAATAAGTCGACCACGACATTCCTCCTCACTCTCACATTTGGGATATGGAAAGATGTCTGGCACGATGTTTATTTCAGTGGTGAATCTGAAGTCATAGCCGGCGGGTCCTTCAAAAGTGACCTAAAAAATGGATTTCACGATTTATTATATTTACATATTTTTGTTATAATTACACAATTAAAATTTAAATAATTACAATATCGCCTATTGGCAGAGTGCACCGCCTATTAGCTTAACTGCAATATATTATCACAATCAAATAATCGTTTAAATTAAGACTTAAAGCACAGACAGCTGTAATAATAATATGATCAGCACTTAGACACCAACCAAGCAATTCTTTAACTAGGTAATAATTGCTATTTATTTTAAGGAAAGTAAGGTACTCAATAGTCTTCTTAAAACCACAACATCGTTGCTTTTCTCTTAAATCCTCAATAAATGCTTCGAGGAGTAGATGATACTAGTAAAATTCCGTGTTACCTTTCACGAACGTTGCAATTTTAGCTGAGTTAACTGCTAGTGGTAGTAGGCAACATGGTTTGCCATTTTACTGTGATACTTTCTCAAGCATTAGGATTAGTCTATTCATTATATTTTTGTCAGGCAGGTTATCGATGGACTTTGATATAATATTTTATTTCTAATCTGGGTCTGATAGAAGAATTACAAATTAAAGGAAGCTCCTCGAATGGCGAGTGTAAATTATAATTTGCTGTATAGAAAATAATAACACTCTACCAAAACACCGACAATTGATACTGAGTCAAAGAAACTTTGTCAAATGAAAGTTAATTGCCCAGTGCTTAAGTTTTAAAATTTAGTTCATGTTAATTTCAGTTGCAACTTAATTTTGCATAGAATGTTGCATTTATTATAAAATAATAAAATTAAACAATTTGGTTGTAATTATTAATTATTGCAATAGCCATTTCCTTAGTATGGCAGCAAAAATATAAATGCAAACCTCAACAATGAGTCCTCGAAACCCAAAGTCGTTCCTTTTTGGTAAAGCAAATACGTACTGATCGATTCCCTGTAAAACAATATCAGCTAAAAGGAATGTAATATTTGCAAGAGCAGAATCAGAACCATAATTACTTCACTTACTTCACTTAAGTTAGCGAGTGTTCACACACAGCCCAACACAGGCAATGCATATAGAAAAGGTGAATTCGTCAAACAAGGCCACAAGGCACAGAAAAGTGCTCTGAATATGTACAACTAAATATCGTCTAAATTTGACTTATTGTCCAGATGATGCTGGGTGCTGGATGATTTGATAACAAATTGAAATATCGATGTGAAGAGAAAAGCAGAGGATATGAATAATTGGAGGAGTCATATGTCATGGACCTGCCAATAGGCAGTGCACAAAGAGCGAGAGAGAGAGAGAGTGACATACATACATGTCAGAAACATACATATACATGTATATGCACTTGAGTATACATGTATACACGCATACACCGACACACACACACACACACACACACACACACACACACACACACACACACACACACACACACACACACACACACACACACACACACATATATATATATATATATATATATATGTGAGGTGTCAGTATATAAACATTTTCAGAGTGAAAAGCTTTACAAAGGAAGATAGTCCATCCCCAACATTGTTTCAATACTGAAAAGATTAAGCAAATACTAAACGAGTAGAAAGTGCCAGATAATAGAAAGCACACGAATATGCAAAATCCACCAGTCAGTGATATAAAAATCTTCACTATTTGTTTAGAACAACTGACCACTAACCAACCACTAATCACTGACCACTGATCACTGACCTCTTACCACTGACTACTGACCACTGATTACTGACAACTGACCATTGATCACTGATATAGATACATTAAGTGACGACGACTGCACGACATTTGAAACAAAGAAGCTATATTATAAATCTAATTGTACTGAATAACTTACAGTTTGAACAACTTGGGCTGAATCCCAAAGAATTCCAGTATTGCCATTCAAAGCTTGTATTCTGAAATCTCTTCTGCAGGTATCATTTCTAAAATAACAAATTGTTCGCTAATCCAAACCAAGTAAAGTGCCATTTACTTAGTATATGATGATCCTGTACGCATATATGCAAATGTACTTTTGCTAAGGAGGTCATATCTGCAGACGCTTAGTTATTTTTCAGGAGCTTTCAACTTCTGAAAAGGTCAATTTCAAGCTTAGGTAACAAGCCACTTGGCAGTGCACGGAAGAGAGAGAGAGAGAACTATGTTTATTGAAGTACACATACAAGTATACATACAATCACAAGGTCATCAAAGAGGGCATATATACCCTATCTAGTTGATAGCCAGCAAACACGCAAAACCAGCCAAACATACATGTACATTTAAAATTAGCAAAAGTTACTAGCGAAAAAGCAGTACCGACTAACCGGCGTGCAAGTTCGAAAAACTGTTGTACAACAATTGATGGCATAAAAATGAAACCACAATTATTGAAGCAAGCAACCTAAGTAAAGACAGAAATAGCACGATAATTGTCAACATTAAGATATATTTATCATTACAAAATACTAATTAAATAGCTTTTGTATCTCTTGTTGAATAAATTCAAAGATTTACTATTACGAAGAAATATAGGCCTATATATATATATATATATATATATATATATATATATATATATATATAGGCTATATATATATATATATAATATATATATATATATAGACTATATATATATATACAGTATATATATATAAATAAATATGTATATATATATATACAATATATATATATATAGATCTATATATATATATATATTTATATATATATATTTATATATATATATAATATTTATATCAGTAATCCAAGGCCATTAAAATGACCCCTCCAATAGAAACTTTTCCAGAATTTCCTTGGGCCTACCTCATGTCAGTATATCAAATAAATTGTAACGATCATTTCTGGTTAATTATTATACCTGTGCTCTACTCTATAGTAATGCATATGCTATAGGCCTACTTATACTGTATATTAGATATATATATATATATATATATATATATATATATATATATATATATATATATGCATCTTTATTTCGCCAAAAATATGGTAGTATAAGTACAATACATGTAAGTACACAATAAAAGGTACACTATACAAAGTGAAATCATGTTCAGCGAAACAGGGCAAAGAGATGAAGTGTTCAAAAACGAAAAGAACATGAAACATCACACACATGTACTTCGAAAAGCTGCAATAAACAGATAAATTAAATAAATTAGAGAAAATTATATTCTTTTACTTTTTCAGTTATCGTGCATTAATTTTAAGTTTTATTTAGTTTATTAATTTCAAAGTATAGTCGCAAATAATATTTCCAGTTTACTTTTGATATATCCTTAACATTATATCCAAATAAAGCAATTCTCAGACATTAGTTTGTATAATTCTTCATGCCTATAATCAAAAATTTCACAGTAATGGTTGCCCATTGAACGTAGCTTAGATAAGAACTTCAATCGTCTTGTAGCAATTTTTAGTTCAGCAGGCAATTGACCCATGTAATATTGACTTTGAGCTATAATATTCTTATCGAATGTATGAAAAAGCTTAGAGTAGATCTGTGTATATGCATTTTCAATGCTGCAGATTTGTGACTTAGACAGTACTACACTGTCTAAGCCAAACAGTAACAAGGGTACACATTGCGATTCAGTCAACGAAATTGTCACCTCCGGTGAAGAGGTGCTAATTCTTGAAAAAATCGCGTTGAGTACTCGAAAGAATTTTTGCTTCCTATTTTGTTAGTTTAATTTGAAATGCCTAGCAGAAACGACAGACAAACCTAAATACATGACTTCGCCTACCAATTGTATAGGTGTACCATTTATTAAGATTTGTGAAGCTTTAATGGAATGTCTAGGGCCAATAGGAATACAAAATGTCTTATTACAATTTATCGATAAACCAATAGAACTAAGTTCTTCATTGCATATGTCAGTAAGTTTCTGCAAGTCGTGAATTGAAATAGATGGTAAGACTAAGTCGTCTGCATACATTATTGAATTACAACACAGACCTTTAATAAAACATCCCAGCTTTGATTTCTATGGTTCTAGTAACAGCCCATCAACTGTTAACGAAAACAATATTGGGGATAAAATACCTCCTTGTCTAACCCCCGAAGAAATGATAAAAGGTTTAGAGAAATTATTTTTATATTTAACAACAGAATTTAGAATAGAATGCCAATCTTTTAAAATTTGAATAAACCACCCTGGACAACTCCTATCGATTAGTTTGATAAAAGGCATGTCACACTTTATGTTATCAAATGCTTTAACTAGATCTAGGGTGAAAATATTAATTGTAGATGCATTGTTAGTAAAATAGTCCACTGTATTTCTAAATAATAATAATAAAAATAATAATAAAGGTTTAACGTCCGTTTCCTCCGTTCGTTTCCGTTAAATGAATTGATGGCATTACTACAGCCAACTTCTTTCTTAAATCCAAATTGTCTTTCTGATGCAAAAAAGTATTTTTTAAGTAAAGCATTAAACACCTTTCAAAGATTTTAGAGGAAATGCAGCTGACTGTTATACCCCTATAATCTTCTATATGCCATATAAAATTTATATAAATAGCCAATTTTTTATGCCACTTACTTTTGATGTTTATACTGATATGCGCAATATCTATGATTATTAGTATATATAAAATACACTGCAATAGAGTTTATTCATTTAATCCTGTCGAAATAGTCAAATATACATGTACACATGTGTTTATCATACAAACAGGTTTTATACTGAATATAGCATATGTACTGTAACTGTTGAAACATAATGAACCTGTTTAGCTCGCATGTAGCATTTTACGTACCTGTTAGGCTCGCATGTTCTATCGGTCGTATCAGCGAACATGCCTTTGATCGAAAGCACTGACGGTGATGTCTGTATCGTGATTATACCATGAGTGCTGTTCTACAGACATAATTAATCAGTTAATTAATCTAATTAATTATTGTATAGGCCTTCTATAGTAATCAGACAATAAACTTCATAAATAGTAAAGTATTAAAATATTATATAATATTATTTTTGTTGTTACATTAGATTAGATTAATTGTTACATTAAATATTTTAATCTGAATTTCAATAACAATTCTAAAATTTCAATACCTCAGATCTTGTCCATGTTACTCGAGGCAGTTGTTCTTCCTGCAAACATTTAAACAAGTGCAGTTATTAAAAATTGCAATTAAATTTACTAAATATTATTGATCAATGTCTTTATATTCTCTAGTATAAAAATGAAATCGAATGTTAGTTTAGTTTTAACTCTGAAGGGATGTCAAATATGTGTTTAACTGTGCATTGCAGTATTTAGTACAAAATTACAAATAGATTGTAAGTCTACTAGAACATTTTGTTCAGAAATAGTGGCCTAGTTTACTCAATTAGATCTGCTACAATCTAATAAAATTAAATTTTATGGAGTATTTATTTTACCCTATAAACAGCGAGGAAAAAAGCTTCGAGGTTATCGTCTATTTGGTCTCTGTGATTGGCGAGCGAGTGATCATCATTCTCCCATAACCTGAAATAAAAGTAAACTATACAGATGAGAATAGCAAGTTGAATCTAGTCTGCCTAGTAAGCTAGATGCAGATTAATTCTGAATTAGAAATTATTATTCAAGAATTTATGAAAAGAACGTTAAAATTTCACAAATCTAAAGAAACCAATACATTCACAATAATATGAAACGCATGCACTGAAGAAACCAGCTAATTCAAAATCATCAAAAGAATAAGTTTGAAATAGTGGAGTTTTAATTTATTGCACTTTTAATCTCAACACAATAATCGTATCACAAATTAGCAAACAATTGTAGTCGCTAGCAATTAAGTTATCGGATAATTTGTAGGCGAAATGAGATTGTTTTCGAATCTGCAAGGACTCTAAACTAAATGATATAATAATGGCAGCAGTTAAACTAGTAAACAATTAGGAATCGTAGAAGATTAAAAGATTCGTATAGTCATAGATCATCAGTTCAGACACAAAATCTGTTGGGAGTCTAATCTTCAAATATAGCCTACTAGCAATATCAGTTTTTAATATGAACATTGAAATAAAGTTTATTACGAAGCTTATCCTGGTATGCGATGAAAATATATTATCGATTGATAAAGCCTTCGTGTCGTCGGCGTACGTAGACCCTCTCGTGTCACTCAGACGCTTGACAACAGGGAACTGTTGGGGTCGAAGCAATTCGATTAATAAAATCTCATAGTTTAAAAACAATAGTATAAGGACCCGTGCACCTATTCTAGACGTGAAGTCAAAGCATTTCTAAAATATATTTTGAATGATATAGAAATTCGGACTTATGATTAAAATCTTCTTTACCAAATAATGAGGTAGTGAAAAAGATCATAATTACGAATTTAATGCGTCATATTACATGGATGAAATAGTTTCTCTGAATCTTATGATTTAATTTCTGTAAAACACGAAGCCTGTTCATACATGTAGTCTTATAGGTGACTCCATGTTCAGACATGTATGGTAGTGTAAGCAATATCTACACAACACTGAGCCAAGGTCTTTAAAAAATTGATCATCAATTAACATAAAGGTTTACAAACTGTTTACTAACTGAAGGAAGTTTTGACCGTTCAGTTTATCCCAGAAATAATGAGAGCCATCTGGTGGGAAGAACTGATCTCCCAGAGCTCCGATGATCAGTTTAGGCATCGTGAGGCGCTCGTTAAAGGCTGCAACGTAACATGTGAAATATTTCACATCGATCGAAGGGCTAGAAAACGCTTCTTATTTAGTGTCGGTGAGCTGAATAGATTTTTTGACACTTGTTCTCTCTAGACGTCAAAAACGCTGCTGCTGTAATGCATGCGTTTCGTACACATAATTGATCTGCCTATGATCTCATTAACCCAAATGCTGATAATACAAAATAGCCTTACATGTTAGAATTAAATTAATTGAATATAAACAGATCTTAAAACAGGCAAAAGTAAAAATAATTAGAACGTTATAATTAAGGTAAAATTTCAAAATTTCCTATTTAAGTTCTCTACTTTATAACATGTTAATTCGATTTCAATAGCTTTCGAGTGGGTTTGCATATACGGAATCGACGTTATCAGAAAATCCTCAAAATCATATCATATCAATTATTATCCAGAAAATGGCACAGAATCACGTTGACAATGAAAACTTTACATCAGAAAAAAACTAAGAGCCACTTATAGGTCCTGATGCAATAATTATTTTTATTAACAAATAATTATAAAATCAATGCGTGTTGATTAAATATCAAACACATTCTGCAGAAGTTGGTCATCGAAAATTAAATTATAGATTTAGCTACAGGCCTATAAAAGTTCATAGTACTGATTGAATAGTACTGGGCGAATAAATAACAGATATTAATTTGCAATAGAGTACTCACAGAGAGGATCTATGAACTGGGCCATGGTTTCGACTCTCGGATGATACAGATACTTGGACACTTCTTCACTCCAGTAGGGTGTGAATGCCCAGGACCAACCGCCTAGACCACGATAGTGATGCTCCAAGTTCTGAAAAAACACGAAAATTAGTCAACTAATAAATCGATTATCAAGAAATTTGCAACTTATTGATTGATTGATTGAAATAGGTTTAAAGCGATATAATTACTGATTCGTGAGAGACCCTGCATTTGCAGTATTTTAGTGTAGTGTACCCCACACCTTAACAGATTGAGCAGATTAGCAGCTGTATTTACTGGCTATTGATTAATTGATTACTGATTGAACAGACTATCAGCTGTATTACTGGTTATTGATTGATTGATTACTGGTTGAGCAGATTACCAGCTGCATGTCCAGAAGATCAAAGACAGTCGGAGCCATTGCGAAGACTCTCCTGTCCACACAACCGAGTAGCCACGTAGTCCAGCCTCTCTGTTAAATTTAAACAAACGATAACCACTAAGCATCACGACATTAATGGCATCACACAGTCTCATTATAGATTTCGATTGGCTGTTAAGAAAAAACCTTTCCCATTGGCTGCAATGAATGTGTCTATAATTTTCTATCTGATCGAAACACAGGATACTTAAGACCAAGTAAAATCCTTGCACTTCATGAATTGTCATTTATTCTTTTATATAATGGAAACTAATATCCCAAACATCCTCGTAATTTCTAATTTTTTTCTAAATTGTCTATCGTAAATGGCCGTTAATTGATTCATTAATTCATGCAGTTGTAGGTCTACTAGGTCCTTTTTGCTTAAAAACATTTGTAATTTAATGTTTCTGATAATGACTATTTACCTTAGAGAAGCCGGTGGGCAGAATCTTAGTGATCTGAAACCTCGGATCCTGCTGTGCCAAATACTCTTGAATCGTGTCTACTGCGTGCTTAGCTGCCTATATTAAAACAGCATGATGAGAGTTAAATAATTAATTAATTGAAGCATTACGATAGTTAATAATTTGTTAATTAATTAACAGCATGACGATAGCTAATAATGAGTTATTCAACAGCATGACGATAGTTAATATTTAATTAATCAACAGCATGACGATAGTTAATAATTAATTAATTGAAGCAGAGATAACTAACTGACACTAAGGACTTTTGAATGCTTGCTTTTGGATAATTACTAGCATGAACTTTCTTGAATGTAAATTAGAGGAATTTCTTTAATAAAGTGAAGGAATTGCTCCAAAATATTCTAAAAAGAATGGAATAGAAATAGGGGATTAACTGACGATATGATGTGGTGCAGAGAGGAAAGAAGGAGGTCTATTGGCAACCCGACCCTAACTAACTGGGATTAAAGGGAAGATGATGATTATTATATAGAGCACATCGTTACCTTAGCCATAGCAAGTAGAACAATGCCGTCAGGATTTGGCTCTTCTGGATCTTCAATATACCTTCTCCACGTGTAGGCAATGATCATATCCTCGGTTCTTGGTTTGGTGGTGTTTGTTTCCTATATAATTATAGTTAAAAATAATCAAAAATCTATCACCACAATTTTCTCTTGTTAATTTAGGACAATTATTAAATTATAGAAATCTAATTTGAACTAAGGGGTTTCTTGAAAATGCAACGCAAAATTAAATTTTAAGAAAGAAATAAATCATACAAATTTGTATGTAGGCCCTGCATGAAACAAGTTTAAAATTAAATAAAGATTAAGATTGTTAAATGCAATATTATTTAATAATATATCCACCTTAATATCTAATGGATAGTGAGTACTTTCGTTACAGTTTTCTGGGTTTGTTAAAATAAAATTGTAAATGATCTAGCGGAAACAAGCATTGCAAATTGCGTGCTACACAAGAATTGGGAAATTAGATAACATTGGCGTCTATTGGACACCTTAGAATATGACAGCACCTTTCAGAAAAAATTCTACATCTGAATGTCGATAAAATCAAGCTCATTCTGGAGAGGCGAACTTTAGGGGTTGAATGAAGGTTCTCATTTTTACTGAGAAAATTTTCAAGAATCTTCGTGCTTTGAACCTTCGACCAGTTGCTAGAATGAGAAGCAGAAAGACTGAGAGAGATCAATTTGATGAAATCAACATACAGCCACGAAATCCCCGACGAAGTGAGTTGGCTGGAAAGGCACAGTTCTCAGTAGAGCTGAGACAGCTCCGACGTGTCTGGCGAAATCTCCTGTCCTCTTCATAGTACCTCCTTCTATGCTTGGGTTACTATACAGACAGACGAATAAAATTACAAGATCTGATCGATTTAAGGGACTTTCTATGGACAGCTATTGTTTGCCGATGTAGTAGATTTGAACGAGGCGGACTCATCTCCTAATTGCGATGATGTCGATTGAAAGTACCTTAATTGTGCGATTCAAGCCTGAGATGTTCAAGGAATTAACATATGACATCGCATACATCGATTAGAAGGCTTTGGGGCATCTAAATGAAACAGGATTGTCGGCATCTCATCAGTTATATTAGCAATGATCAAATACTTCAATATTTTCGGAATTTAAAATAATTTGCAGTAATTGAAAAAATTAAATAATTAATTTTTAATTTTTAAAAATTAATAATAAAATAATTTGCAGTAATCTGGCATACGTGTACGTTTTAAATTACATTTAATATACTTGTGAAAATTAAATGGTTTATTCATAATTGAGAGTTTTGCAATTATTAAAGTTTCAATTTTTGTGCACTGAATTTACATTAATCGTGTCCATTTTAAACTGACGTATATAAAGTATCAATAGAGCATTAAAAAAAAAAACAATCGAAAACATTAATTGTACAGTACATGTATGTCTCGCAGAAATAACGATTTGTGTCCTAGCCTCATACAAATGTAGGCCTATGCTACGAAGCGTCTACAAACCAGATACCAGCATTTATGTATGAGCATTTAAGATTGCAAGTATAGTCTACGTGTATCACTCACTCATCATCGTGATTTCCGTTGCCGATGTGAATCATGGCGGCATCATAGATGAGAGGAGCTGTGGGCACGAATATGTTGAGGTAGTGCCACCACACTGGCTCCTCCACGTACGTGTCTGTCAACCAATCAAAGTTCAGGGCACATGTTAGTGCTTTCGTGGCCTTTGTGTCCTTTGTCACTTCATCTCATGTATTTCGTGAGTATGATGTAGCCAAAAGTGAAATAAAAATTATTCAATTGAATTCATTAGCTATGACAATAGGCAACCATGGTAATTATAATTGGCCACTGATTAGGGGTAAATTATATGACGGCATCGCAGATGGGAAGAATGTATCATTTTTTAAATGTGACTATCTTTAATAAATGAGCACATAACATATGAAGATATAAAAATGCCAAATTTGTTTTAATTTGTAGTATTGAACTGTTTCTTTTCATGTCTTAACTAATTAGAATGGTTTTTAGAATGAATAGGTTTCTAGCAGTTTTACGATTAATCTGCGGTCAATTTCGACCCCAAGCAGCCAAAGGCTATAAATTTATATTGACAGAGCTACATGTAGTTATCGGAAAGGTAAATGCTTTGTCTAATACTACATTTTAAGAATACAGGACATATTTTCAGACGACCATATGGACATTTAATCATCATAGAAGTGTTTTCTAGTTGTCTAGGATTAGTAGAAGAAAATTATTTAAAGTATTTCTGACATACATACCGTCCATCCATTGCTGTGATGTCAAGTTAAGGACATGGACTGTGTATCCATCTCCCTGAATCTCTTCTATCTTGTACCAAGAGAACGTTGGGTCCGGTCGATTTACATAATCATCCAGAGGCGTTACCACGTCCTAAAATACCAGAATATTGTCTTTCACATACTGAAAAATTGTCGTATATATTTCATGGCATGAAAAAATTAGTCTATGATAGATAATTTACTGATACTTTCATTCACAATAAAACAATCCCAAATAAAGTTATTAGAATGACCTCAGTCAACAACTAATATAGATAGTCATAAGTCGCAATGTGGACTATAGCTAATTTAAACTATGTGTAGACTATGTGTAATAATATTTCTAATAACATATTGCTAAAATTTATGTAATATTTCTTAAATCACATAAGAAACTTTATGTGATAAAGATTTCTCCATACATATATTGCAATACGTATCTATCCTAAAATGAAAACGTATTTATATTTGAAAGTTCTCAATATTCCCTGTGTAGTGTCCTGGTTGTTTGAAAAATAGACCAACTGTACAAATATGCACGACGTTGCACGTGTCATAAAAGGCGACATAAAAAACAAGATCCAAACCTACGACAGCAAGGGCATTCGGTTGGCGAGTGTCGAGGCTCCAGATATTGCTGCAAAAGTTAACGAATGGAAAAACTTCAAAGGAAGGTCTATTCTTTTCCCGACCCTGGTTCAACTGGGATTTAAGAGAAGATAATAATGATGATGATGAAATATTCTCAATATGGCAAATCAACAAACCCAGTCCACAGCTTGTACAAAGCTGCTATAGATGAAGAGAACTACAACGAGCCCTATGTAATGTCCCATTGTTAGTCCGATGAATCTGTAAAACAAGTTGAAGTTGATGTTTTATAACCATAATTTAATTGCAGTGATAAAAGATATAAGCTGGCGGGACTGTAATTTTCTCATAAAGTTTTTAGCTAAAAGGAAGGGCTTTAATTAGGTCACTACTTGATAAACGAGCCAACTGAGTGAGCCAATCAAGCAATAAGTTAACAATTTTGTTGATATTCGTCAATGGCTATTTAGGATTGCGTAACTAAAATTACATTTTCATTCAAAAGTGGTGAACGTTAAATGGGCCTATATGATGTGGCATATCCTGCAGACCGGCAATCAAAAGTCATTTACTGAAAAAACTTATTCCGGTTTTGGATTATATTGAGTGAAGCTGATTTGATGACAGTAAGTCTGTCGCTTCATTGTGAGACGTCAGGGGGTCAAACCTATGTGATAGACGAATGTAGAGCTGAGGTTCATCTAGTGATAGTGCTATGGAAATATAAATGGTATCATTTAAAGGCAAATATCACATCAACAGGAAGTTACTTGTGAATGATAAAGTTTCTCGATGATTACAGTGAGTACGAATTGAGTGTGTAAATGATTCAATGTGAAAAAAGCTAAAGCTAAAATGTTAACGTCAGCTTCCTCACTCGAAAGCTGTCAGCGACGGGCGAGCCCATTTGAGCCCCGCACATAACGATCAGCGGTCGAATATCTTACCGACATCGTCACTGGATACAGCCAGTGGCGATGACAGTAATCGATGTCAACAAGGCCAGATATCATCCTGAAAGTTTTTATGATTTCTTCTGAAATGTACTGAACTCCAATTTCTCGAGCTAGCATATCTGAGAGTATTACTTAAAACCTTTATGAAATCTGAATATAGGTATATTTATAAAACCTTCGCAATGATTTAAAATTGCATTGTTGAAGATGATAGGTATCATTGCAGATGGTCATTTCACTATGTATACATATATATTTAACCTAAACCAATAGCGAATTACCAAGCTATCTGATGTCAGCTACTGATTTATCAGCAATTTCAAGGTTAGTAGTTTAACTAAGCATTCAGTAGTATTAGATAATATAGCATTTACATTTGAGCATAAGCGAGATAACGGTAACAAATTTCGATAACAAGCGTTTAAATCGACAGATGTGTGACATAATTATATGTGCCATGCATTGATCCAGAAAATATAAGGTTAGTTAATAATTATCGGTCTGATTATAAAGTAGTTCTACCAAATTTTCCTATGTACAGCAGCGCAATGTGATAATTTGAACAAAGCAACGTTGAACGTTTGACGGAGTACATGTATATTCCGCTTCCTTTTGAGAATCGTATGTCATTTAATAAAGTCTCTGAACATAAATATTACATTATATTCATATGTCATCAATAATACTAGTATAATAAAAATGCAAATGCTTTCACTTTATAAGTAGTTTAAAATGTGCAATTTACAAAAGGTAAATTGCTTGTAGGCACTCTTTTATTGCTTCTTATTTATTTATTGCTATATACATGTATATACATGTATATATATATATATATATATATATATATATATATATATATATATATATACATGTATATATATACATGCATATATATATATATATATATATATATATATATATATGTGTGTGTGTGTGTGTGTGTGTGTGTGTGTTTATTTATATAACTGTTAACAATTTTACAGAGATAAAAATAAATAAACAGTAGAAATGATACACATTGTACTGAATCAATTACTCATTTGGCCGCTATGATAACAAATTTGTATCTAAATTGCATGGTGCATTGCATTATCTCACAATTCACACTTTTATAGAATAATTTATCTTTATTTTAAATAGTATTTTTAGAACTTTATATGATCCTCGAGTTTAGATTTTATCACAGCAAACTATCCCCAATAAATGTGTCCTATTCAGCGTTTTTCTATTTCTTATCACATTTATTACCTGCCTAACTCTACCGACTCTCTCAAGAACTTTACCTTAAGTTTGCGAATAAAACTATTCTTTTCCATTTTCCTCCATAACCACATATCCAGTGCCTCCAGTGCCTCTTGATATCCACTCGTTTTCATGCTTACGCTTCTCATCCGTACAGATAAAACAATCACACTAATGTTTTCACAATATTTATCTTCTTGTTTTCATCTATACCCTTTTGTAACGAGTTCTTTACTTTTTGCGAAAACCTTTCTTCTCTGTGGAATTCTACATCTTATTTTCGTTTCACATTTCCCATAATCAGTGTGGTCTAAATACTTTCAGCTTCTTGCCTGTTTTAATCGTGCATTACTCGATGCAATACATGTATTTACCCACAATACAATATGCTTAAATATATGCTTAAATACATACATAATATGCTTCCGCATTTGTAAAACTGCGGAACAACATTATAAATAAACATAACAAGAAAATAATTTGGCTTCGCTATCGGACGTTATATACCAAATTGACTATTGTATTCTGGCAATAATAAATTATTGGCAGAATTACATTATTATTGATTATTATATACATTATCGTATTCGTATTCAATAAGTGAAGCGTGACGGTGAGGGTAGCTCGAATGACCCTGCCATTTTCAAGTCTTGTGCTCATCGACGGTCTACGTAGTCTACGTCATATGAATCATAGGCCAACCAGTGAAAAAATGTATTTGTTGGACGAATTTTCCTGGTCGTTGCTTAACATTATTATAAGCTTCGTATGTTGCATTTTCGTATAAAATTTACGTTGATTCGTATTAAGCTCGTTATATTTCTTGATTAAATAGCCTAGAGCTCTGCCTAAATTTCAATAATGAATATGAAAAATGTATTGCATTTGAACAATAAATTTTAGCAATATGGAATTGAAATAATTTTATTTAGTCTCATTTCAGGCTATTTTTATATAAAACAATAATAATTACTACTATGAATATTGTGTTCGGGTTGTTTTAGGATTAGACCAACCAGTAACTAAACGTGGCGTAGAAGGTGACTAAAAATCTAAAATCCAAATCAACGTCAGAAAGGGCGTTCGGTTGGTTAACGACAATGCTACAGAAATTGCTATAAAATTTTCTAAAACAAGTGGAAGAAATGTTGATATGGTATGGGACTGATGGGATTGATATGGTATGAAACAAAGATGACTAGAGAAGGTCCATTCGTATCCAGATCCTAGCTAAACTGGGCTTGAAGGGAAGATGATATGGGGAGGGGATTTGGCGTAACGGTTAGAGCGTTCGCCTCGGATACAAGAGGTTTGGGTTCAAAGCCAAGGTCAGTCTACAAATGATGGATATCCCCTTGGGCCAATGGAAGGTTAATTTGTATCGAAGCTTGCTGGCGATTTGAACTATCAAATATTGGAGCTATGTCGATTGGACATAGCAAAAATATGATTAACCATGGAAACGATTAATCGTATCTTGCCAGGAACCTGTAAAGCGATATCATAGACCGGACACCGGCCATGACACCGCTATAGATATTGTCAGAGGTTATTATTATTATTATCATTACTATTATTATTATTATTATTATTATTATTATTATTATTATTGCGCCATGTAGTGTTACTGATGTGTGGCTTAGTTAATCTTATGTAATGTTGCTTTATTTCTTATTATTATGATGATGATGATAATTATGATGATGACAATGTAATGAGTCTGTAGCCTACCGGGAGGTTACCCTGTCGGCCGCCTGTTCTTATTTATTTTTGGATCTTCGTCTCGCTAGACTCGCCGTTACCCAGGGCAGGCATACTTCCTGATCCGTGGGTTTCTTCGATATGCTTGGGTTCATGGGATCTTGAGAGAGCTGGTGATTCATGGAAACTTGAGAGAGCGGGTAAATCATGGGAACTTGAGAGAGAGGGTAAATCATGGGAACTTGAGAGAGAGGGTAAATCATGGGAACTTGAGAGAGCGGGTGAATCAGCTCTGCTCAAGCAAGTCGGGAGTGGGGACTCGCTCCATAATTATCTGACACTTTGAACTCTGCTTCCTTCTCGTGGTATGTCCTTAAGGGATAGCCTAAGTCAAAGCATTTTTCAAAATTGCATACTTTGATTTGCCGAACTGAAACGGTTGATTAACTTCTTTCTTCCTCGTCTGCCGGCTTGCTTCTTTTATGGCCTGTCTATATCTTCGGCTAATCTTCTTTCTTCTATCGTCTTCTATCTTCTTTGACTCTGTCGCTCACTGCGACTCTCACTTTGTGTGCACTTGTATGTTTGGATTGAGATATTATTTAACGTATACTCTAGAGGTAGCTTCAAGGTCTATTCGTTTACCACGCTTTTTTCACCTACAGCCTGCTCAGCAGCTTTATTAGACCAGGATTACACAGTAGTGAGAAGGAGGTGCGGGAAATCGCTTTAATTTACTTATTAGACCTGTTATCTCGCTGACAACCGACCTCGACAAGGGTGTAATACTCCCTTCTGTTTCGGTTATTAAGCATAACACAGACACTTAGAACCAGATTACTGTACATTGTGAATTTCCCTCAATATAGTCATTTTCTCCGCGAACACTGTTCAATAAGTGGTCTCCCCCAACCGTAGTGTGATACACTAGCTTTACAATCTCATCTCACGACATTACGCTTAACCAAAGATCTTGCGAGACATTAAAAAAAATTTATTAGGTCTTATACTGGGCTTGTCTTGGTATGAAACATGGAAAATAATTAAATTAACTGTGATTATAAATCAGAAAAAGTATGTTACTATTAATGTTTAGTTATGTGAACATCAATATTTGTCATCTAAAGTATTTAATAATTAGAACATTGCTCAATTTATAGTAGGTTAATTTTAACTTTTATAGACTTATCTCAATTTGTTTTAATTTACGTGTTTATTACAAAGTTTCATAATGTTGCGATGCTATTTTATAGCACTTTTATCACTTTTATCCGTGTTACGTTCAGGGTTGCTGAAGAATTGGCCAACCGTGGACTGCATCTGTCTTAAAAGCGACATAATACTATAATCCAAATCAATGTAAAAATTGCATTCGGTTCCTGACCCCCTATAGGCTCCAGAAATTGCTACAACATTCTAACCCCGATCGTAATTAAACTGCGATTCAAAGATGATGGCAATGATGATGTTATTTTTATCACTTGGCCTAATATATTTAAATTAGATAAACCTCAATTTATTGTAATATATTAAATAAACATTTCATTATACATCAACTTAAATTTAATAAATTACCTAATCAGATATATAGTTTACATTCAGCTTTCAATGACCATTTTTGAATTCGCTGAATTATGGAATAGTTCAAATTATAGTATCTAAATACTATAAAGTACTAAACACTAAAAAGTATCTTAAACAAGCATATATTTGCTTCCTGACTCTGTAATGTTACGTTAAATAATTCGACCACGACATTCCTCCTCGCTCTCACATTTGGGATAGGGAAAGATGTCTGGCACGATGTTAATTTCTGTGGTGAATCTGAAATCATAGCTTGCCGGTCCCTCAAATATAACCTGAAAAAAGAGTAGGCTTAGTTAACAACTGCTAAAAAGATTTTAATAGGCTCTTAACAACTTAATTTGTAAAATGTACTGAAATCAGCAGTAAATTAATGCAATACTGGTACTAACTAGCCGATATTTAAAATTTTCAACCATAACAACGTCTAAGAGTATTAAGTATATCAGTGCAATATTGAATAAAGTAAAACAATAATGGTAAGAAACAGTGTTAAAATATCATTTTTAGAATCGAAATTGATTTTCGTATCTCATTATAGCTAAACCCCTAAGCCTGCGGCTTAAGATTTTCTCAGCTACCATTACAAAATTTGTGGCTTATTTGCGGGCTAGCTGCAGTCCTAATTGCTGGTTGCGGCGCAATGGCTTCACTATTTAAATTCCGGCTTATATTCTGATTAGAACGCTTTAGAAATATTTTTAATTGAAAATAAAAAGTTTTATTTGATCCAAATTCGAAATACCTTAAGCTTACAGCTAGCCAAAGAACCTTACAGTAGTTGAAGTCTCTCTACTTTAAGTCACATAAGTTGCAATGAGAGGAATGATGAGGCCGACAGTTTTCACAGTAAACTATAACTGCTATAACTACTTTAGGAACTCAAATTTTCATGAAGAAAGCTTATCTTCAGTTTAGAAGGACAGATACTAGATCGTCTGCTGATCGTATAGATTATCAACTCAGTTATAGAAAATTATCATTCACAACAGGCAATTTAGACCATTTTCCGTATAACCAGTCCAGTGAATGTCCGAGATTTTACTCTCAGATCAGCGCGGCTAAGATTCGAACCCACGAGGGTTCAATTCACCTCGGGATCTGTCATTTGAAAGTTCGCAACGTTACCCCTAAACTATTAAGACATTCTATATGCATCCGGAATAGAACAAACTGGCTAGCCAAATTTTTCAGTTGGCTAGTTGATTGCTTTTCCTGGCTCACTTTTCTCGATTTGCTAAACCAAACTTATCCAGCTCGCTTTAAGCTCACACATTTTCTCCCTGTTTGCTGGCTAATTCTAGTGGCTTGTAGATGTAATTATAGCACATCTTGATATTTAGGATAATCTGAAAAGCTATACATTGTCAAATTCCTAAAAGCAAAATAATTCAGTGTTCATTATGAAATGAAATGCTCAAAAAATCCCGCGGTTTTCCAACTATTTTCCAAAAAATCCCCTTCGGGGAGGGGTTGCAATTCCACTCCATATTGCCGCCTTCGATTTAAACCGCCACTCAATATCTCCGCCTTAGAAAATGTGTCCTGCCTCTTCTTGCACGTACAGTGTATGTGTGTATGTGTGTGTGCTTCTATGTGTGCATGTGTGCATTATTTCAGGTAATTATTTTAACGTCAATGCAAACCTCAACAATGAGTCCCCGAAATCCAAAATCGTCTCTTTTAGGTAAAGCAAATATGTACTGATCGATACCCTGAAGATAAAAGCAGTCTCAAGTTTAAAAAGCATTACAGTTTCATTTAAATCGTTAATTAAATTGTATATTATATGATGAAAATATAACTTATACCCAAAATTATGAAACATGCTTTAGATTTAGAGTTTGATGTTCGATTTTCTATGGCAACTGTTTAATTAAAGTGACTTTATTCCTCTAACAAGTGCTCTTGCTACCATTGATATTAAATAAAAATTAATTCAGATAATGCTCATTGGCGGAAATTACCAAATAGATGAAAAAAATTGCATAGATTCACAATTTTATGCAACAACCTATCTAGCTACAATATGCTTGTATCTCTACAATATGCAATATGCATGTAACAATATGCAGTAACTATATTACAATGTGCTCCAAGTACAAGGTTCAAGGTTTTACTAGGACACTATTAGCCATAGTAAATATTTGAAAAACATTAGCAAGTTGATTGCTTTAACTTACAGTTTGTAAGACTTCAGCAGAATCCCAAAGAATTCCAGTGTTACCATTTAGAGCTTGAATTCTGAAATCTCTCCTGCAAGTATCATTCCTGAAAATACAAGGAATTTGAATAAATCAAAATTAGTTAACATCTAATCGCTTTCAATTTATGATTTCTTAACCGTCTCCAATTGATATCAAAGCACATGAATTGGCGAATGGAAGTTTAAATGTAAATTATAGGAAGATATTCTACTTTAAAAATTTTCCTATACATTTTAGTAATATGGCAATTAATAACAGGACAAAAATGGGGGTTGTGAACTACGTCATTTTAAGATTAAACTTGATATCATGATCTTCATCATAATGTTTCAAGATAAATATTCACATTCAGAAGCATAAATTTTTAGAGCGCTTAACACAATCTTGGATAAAAATTGAGCACTTCTGCTCCATCTGTAGTGATTTCACAGTTTCACTTCTTGATTTGTATTGACTGTCTACTCCTCCGTACGGATCTGATTGCGATGATGTGTCATAATCTCTGATTCAGAGCCGTGAAAAATTATATTCTCGATTGTATAGCAAGTCATTCCACACATTTTATAGGAATATCGAAAGCTATCTCAATACTTTCAGGTCAGATTCCAAATGAATTAACAATTCCAAGGCCCTACGCCTTATAGATAATATGCCTATTTTGGTTGTAAACATTATCAATTGATTTCATTAATTAGCTACTGCTGTTGTGCAAATAATAGTAATGATTATATTGTGCCGGAGAGATTTCAATTTGAGAGAGTTGACCGCAAGTTTTCGGCGTATGTCGCAGCTTTCAAATATCGCCTTTGTTGAAGAGATGGCCGAGATTCTTTGTAAAGCATTCGGCCGTTTCTGATGACAACTTTCATATCATATATCGACTGAGTACGTCCTGAATATTATACGTTGAACCTGTGCTATGGGAACCTAGGGGTCTTCCAATGTGGTCAATCAACCATATACTAACAGCTCGACGTTGCTTAACTTCGTTCAGTTGACGCGCAGCTAAACCTACAGCGGTCAATCTCGCCCTAATGACTGGAAAGCAATATTGCTGAATTATTTTGAACGTTCGCTTCACAATGTATATTCTCATTTCATTACCAATTATATTTTTTGTTTTAAATGTTAGCTTCGAAATGTGAATTTCTATTTTTAAATATTTTACTTGTACGACTGAACTTGTAGTTTACTTGTATGTTGCTATATAAATGGAGAAATAAAGATCTAAATTTAATATTTTATATTGAAGAGGGAGGTCAGATCTATTATACCAGGAAGTCAGGATATTAACAAGAACCGATAAGAAAAAGAAAGGAGATGCAAAGAACATTAGTATAATGGGTAAAGATGGGGAATTGAAACAGAGATGGAAGAAGTAAAAGAAAGATGGAGAGAATATGTAGAGGAATTATATGATAAGGCTGGGAAACTAGTTCAAGAGGATTTTAAAATCGAAGAAGAAAATATCATAGAAGACGATAAAAGAGGCCCCGATTTAATGAAGGAGGAAATTTATTCTGCAATTAACAGTATGAAGAAGGGGAAGGCAGCCGGAATAGATGAAATCCCAGCAGAATTCTTGAAAATGTCGAAAGGATAAACACTCAAGAAGTTAATGGCGGTATGTATGGAAGTGTACAATACAGGTATTTGGCCAAACGACTTTACCAAGTCAGTGATGATTCCAATTCCCAAAAAAGCCAATGCTGTGGAGTGTTCGGATTACAGAACAATCAGCTTAATACCTCGTGCATCGAAGATCTTATTAAAGATAGTAAATAATCGCATTCAGTCGAAAGCAGAGATGATACTGAGACTTCGAGACTTCGAGAAGGCCTTTGACAGGATTGATTGGATAACGATGATGAATATCTTAAAATGAATAGGAATTGACTGGAGAGATAGAAGACTAATTTTGAACTTGTACATGAATCAAAGAGCAGTAATCAAAATCCAACAAGAATACTCAGGAGAAGGTGAAATAGGACGTGGAGTAAGACAAGGTTGTAGCATTTCGCCGCTGCTGTTTAACATTTACGCTGAGGCAATGATGGATGAAGCCATGGAGGACTTGGAAGAAGGAATAAAAGTAGGAGGGAATTTGTTACAAGCTGTACGATTTGCAGATGACCAAGGAATGGTAGCGGGCAGCGAGATTGGATTGCAGAAGATAATGGATAGGCTGAATGATACGGCCCTAAGATATGGCATGAAGATTAATATAAAACGACCAAGGTTATGAGAGTGTCCAATAATAAAGGTGAAGTTAATATCACAATAAATGGTACGAAATTGGAACAGGTAAGGAGTTTCAAATATTTGAGTCATACTATAACCGATGATGGGAATGTGAGACGGAAATATGCAGTAGGATTGCACAAGCAAAAGCGGCCTTTGATAGTAGAAAAGAACTATTAACAAAAAGTATAAAGAAAGACACAAAGATAAAGATAGTGAAAAGTTTGGTTTGGACAACGCTATTGATATGAAATGGATGTGAAACATGGACCTTAAGGAAGGAAGATATTAGGAAACTGGAGGTATTGGAAATGTGGATTTGGAGAAGAATGGAGAGGATTAGCTGGACTCAAAAGGTTACAAATGAGGAAGTCCTGGAGAGAGTTGGCACAGATAGACAGTTGATAAATATATTAAGAAATAAGAAGAAGAGATGGATAGGACACATTCTAAGGGGAAAGGTCTATTAAACGGGGTCATAGAAGGTAGAATGGAAGGAAAAAGAGGCAGGGGCAGGCCGAGATTAGGTATGTTAGATGATTTAAAGACCCACTCATATGTGGAAATGAAGAGGAAGGCGGAAGACAGAGAAGAGTGGAGGCGTTATATACCATGGACCTGCCAGTAGGCAGTGCACTAAGAGAGAGAGAAATTTAAGCGTAGACTCTTATTTATGTATATTTAAGCGTAGTCTCTTAGTATTATCAACGTCAGAAAGGGTTGGTGAGCGTCTAGGTTCCGGAACAAAAGTGTAAACGAATGGAAAAGTCTCAAATAGGTGATTGACTGATGATATGATGTTGGACAGAGAGGATTTGAGACTGTCTATTCGTATCCCGACCCTAGTTAAACTGGGATTCAAGGGAAGATGATGATGAAGCGTAGACTAAGTTATTCATTTTGCCAAGATAGATCAGTTCATTTTGAAAATAGAGCAATTGTAAATTAGTGCTAATTGCAGAGTCCCGGAACAAACCGAGTAGGCCCCTATAGATATTTACACGTACATGTATATTTCCTTCAACGCATTCTATCGCATTAGCATCAAATCAAAATAAATGTGCAGTAATGTAACATAGTCAGCGTAGAGCCGGTAGCCCCGCACCCCCCCGCCCTTAATTCCAGAAATTTACATGCTTTAATTTATGGTATGAGTTGTTACTTTCAAAATCATGTCACTATCGCAGATAATAGATATTTAGTTATAAAAATATTTAAATATGCCATTTTTGTAACTAATAAAGCAATTGAGAGCTACAGTGTAAATATAATTCTTACTATTTATTATATATTATAATTGTTATTATTACAATTGAACTCTTTCTGTAAAGTAGTCTCGAAGACCGAGTTCGGCCATGACACTGCTATATAAGTTTTCGTTATTAATAATAATAATAATAATAATAATAATAAAATAGGTTTCTAGGTAAAAAACCGTCTATCTATAAATATTATTATTATTTTTATTAGACGTTGCTGGTCGCAGCAGCGGGTGACATTGCCCTGAATCCACAACTTTTGGCTCCAGCAGCGCCCGTCTCCACTTCATCTGTCATTGATCCACCACGGCGGTGACTCCCCTGAACAGGCGTTGATGAGGCAGTTGTGAGAACTCTGCTGGGAGAACCGCTTTTAGAAGTCATCGACCCCGAAATCTGGATAGCTGTTCCTAGAGAATTTTGGGAGCGAGTATCCAATTGATTGGAGCTCTGATTTTTAAAACCCGATGAGCTCTGCCTCTCCGCCTCAGCCTGCCCTGAGGCCAACATCTGGTTCAGCCTTTGACCCTGGTGCTGTGGCCCTGGTGAGAGGGACCCCTGGGAGACAGAGGCCACTCTAGCCTCGAGTTTATTATTTTTCTCGCTGATGGTCAGCGCAGAAAACTCTTGTGAACCTATCTCAGGCTCTATGGACGCACTCGAGGAGGAGGACGGGGGGTATTGAGAGGCAGGGACGTAGGACGCATCTCTTCTCTTTTAGACGGGCTGTGTTCAACCCGTTGACGATCACCCTAGTGCTCACGTGCTGCCCTATTGCCCGCTTGTCAGCAGTGTGCACCTGAGGCTGAGGCTGCGTGGGCTGAACCCCCGATTTGATTTGACTTTTTGGGGGTATAGGTCGGGCACCTGTTTGGATTTGGCTTTTATTTTGGGTTAGAACAGATGAAGCCACAGATGGGATGGGACTTAGATTGTTATTATTATTATTATTATTAGAGTACTTTTGACCTTTTCTGTAATTTGCTCGGTACACTGAAGAATAGACCAATCGTTAACTGCAAGTGTCATAACAGGCGACAAGCAAAAACTGAGGAAGGCAACGAGAAACCACCTCAGAAGCCATTTTTCCCAAGCTATGAGTATATAAAGTAAGGGAAAAGCATAAAGCTTTTTGAAAAGGTATTTGTTGAACATGTTGATCTATGCAGTGCTCTATATATGAAGCGCAGATTCTCGGTATGAAGATGTACCTAGGATCTGCCAGCAGGCAGGACACCATAGAGTGACACGTTTTACGTACCTGTTAGGCTCGCACGTTCTATCGGTCGTGTCAGCGAACATGCCTTTGATCGAAAGCACTGACGGTGATGTCTGTATCGTGATTATACCATGAGTGCTGTTCTACAAACATAATCAATTAATTAGTCTAATTAATAAATGTTTATTAAGATGATAAGAATAAAAAACTTCATTAAAAAAATAAATAAATTGTTGCATTTCAAAATGTAATCTGAGTTTGCTATTCATACTCTTCGTAAGATACTTGATATTGCATTACTTCTCACTAGAATTTCATTAATCTAAGTGCTATTAATGATATCTCTATGTTTAATTAATTCAATTTCTAAATATTCTTCCTGATGCATCATCGAACGCTTTTACTGAATGTTAAATAAACCTCCACTTATAAATTATATTGCCTTAATTGCAAATGGTTTCTCCTGAGGGTATTATAACAATTTAATTTCTCTTTGGTTTAATCTACTTGTGTCTCGATAGACAGTTTAACTGTTTTAAAAAATCTGAAAATATACTTCAAGAATATTTCGTATGCATCTTGGACTGTCATGTTTCGGAACAATAGCGAAGGGGAAAAAGTCCCGTTTTATTAGCAATAAGTGTCAGACTGATCTTCAGGTCCGCATTTGAACAACGTATAGTAAATTATAATATTACAATAGGTCTAAGCATGTCGTATCAGTGGATGCTTGTCTTTGTCAAAAATTGGTGAGCAGTGAAAAATAATAAGAAGTTCGCTTTACACTGTAGATATCTAATCCTTTAAACTCTTCAAGCACCATAATCTCAATCACGTCTTGATTTTCTCTAACTGTGCACTTTGTCAATATCTGCTTTACATCACTATTTTATCACATAGCTTACTTGTTAATTTCTAAATAATCTAGAAAAGTGACACACCTCAGATCTTGTCCAAGTTACTTGCGGCAGTTGCTCTCCCTGAAAATCGAAATTAATGCAATTTATAAATGTGAAATATAACAGCGTATTGTACAATGCATATGTATAAGAACCTAATTGGCGCTTTAAGAAGCGAATGCTAGGTTTTATTGTCTAGCTTTTGTAGTAAAATAACTGTACACGGTATTTACAATTTTCCAATAAATCTAAAAATCCATCAGCTTCTTTAATCATTTCGTACCTAAATACAGATTAATTTAAATATGTGTCAGTATAGGCTTAATTAAGGAAATTCTAATTAATTTAAAAGACTTTTGCGACAAATATACTTCTTTAAAGCAAAAGTCTAGTTTATCGTCTATTTCTGCTCGATAGCATTTTTGACGGGTAGAGCACTGGATTTGATCCTACACATTCTGATATGCTATCGAACAACTTGCCAACATGCAAACAGCTCATCCCATTTTCATTACTGCGAGTATGATAATCTACTTTAAAACTTTGCACTGGTTTTACTTGTAGAATAAATATAGAACTATAATAAATTTTTATTGTAGGCCTACTGTATAATTTTTATTTTTAATTAAAGACAAAAAAATTGATTCGTTGGTCGCGGAAGCTCCTTGAAAGTGGGCGGTTAATTGCATGGGCATAGCCCGCTCACTTTCTGTATAACATTGCATGGACCTGGAAATGATCCATGCAGTTTAAAGACAATTTAGGCTAGCCTTAATATTGATTTTAGATTTTTTATGTAGTCACTAAAAGGTGAGTATAATTAGTTAATTATGTTGCATGCATAATGCGCCTTCGATTTTACAAGTTGCTTTGTGCATATGGCTTTTGCATGACAGCAAAATTAAATTGCTTTCAAAATTTTTGCAGACCAAAGAAGTAGTAGGGAAAGAGAAGGACCAAAAAATCGGACGGGCCACTGCCTGCCCTGCCCAATAGGCTTCGCCGCCAATGAGTTGATTTATAATAATTTAAAAAGGTAGTTATAATCGAATGAAGTTAAATGTTATAGAGTGCCTCTTGTTTACCCTATAAACAGCGAGGAAGAAAGCTTCGAGGTTATCGTCTATTTGGTCTCTGTGCTTGGCCAGCGAATGGTCGTCATTCTCCCATAACCTGAAATAAAAATAATAGTTGCCATCAATTATACAACGAGTCTACTTACAAGGACATGAGTTAGGCAGAAAATTGTTACTCTTTACAATCAATCAATCAATCAATCAATAAGAATTTAACGTCCGGTTCCTCGCCACAAGGCAAAGAACCACACGATGACTACTGAGTACACAGTGAATCCTTCCTCTAGAAGAAGGAGAACCTTTATCCTTCTATAGTTAAATAGTTTAATGTTATTAGTTTACCGTTCGTATAAGTTAACATTCTGCTAGCAAGAGATGTTTTACACAATAATACAAAGATCTATTATTTTAAGTCTATAAAAATGCAAACTAATTGTGCAATACGCAATGAATGATGTTAGTTGCTCGTGAGCAACACGACTATAGAGTTAAGCTTTTTCTTAAACTAGATTAAATTATATATCTTTAGTATATTAAACTTGTTTATTTTTTAATTGTAGGTTCATGGAAATATTTACATAATACTATGATAATGAACATTAACAGACGTAATTAATATGTGCATTTCCTGCAAGGCTTATTTCTTACAACGATAAACCCTCTAAACTGAGATGTTCTAATTGATTTGCAATTAAATTAACAGGATATTCTAAACCGTTACAAATGAGAGGTTTCAAGTTGTTACATTATTTTAAGTTTTCGTATTTCAATCACATTAAATTTTATTATTAAGTGGAACATTATTGTTTTAATATCATCATTTATTAAGAATAATATTTCGCTTTTAGCATTAGTGTTGTAGTTCAAAATTATTTTATTCATATATTCAGAGGCTTATGACTTCCCTCTTTCTCTTAGTGCACTGCCTACTGGCAGGTTCACGGTATATAACGCCTCAACTTATGACTTATGGTATATATAATAAGCAGATGGTGTCCTGCTCAAAAGCCTGAGGTCTCCTCTGGAAACCACACAGCATTATTCATCATCAAATGTTCATTATTGTCTTATATGGTTAAGCTATGGTTTGAAATAAATAAAAGCAAAGAAGAAATATTACATTCGTTTCAAAATATTTAAGAATTATGACGATATTACGCATAATAACGACTTTCATTATATCACATTACAATCATGGTTTAGTTTCTTTGAATCTGTACGTTCATACCTCGAGGGACACGAAGCACACTCGTACGCAATCTAGTAATATTGAACAAAGAGAGACACATCTTAATGAATCTGTTTAGCAGTGCTAATTTCAATTAACTCACAAATGTCATAAACTGTTTACTAACTGAAGGAAGTTTTGACCGTTCAGTTTATCCCAGAAATAATGAGAGCCATCTGGTGGGAAGAACTGATCTCCCAGAGCTCCGATGATCAGCTTAGGCATCGTGAGGCGCTCGTTAAAGGCTGCAACGTAATATATGAAATATACTTTAAAAATGAATTAATTAGGAAAGGAACTATGTGTCTCTCATCGCATCGTCTGTATGCTAAACATTAAGCTTACGGCTCACATATAAATTATGAGACTATGCATGATGTTGTAAAGCCTAGATTTTGCAGCCTTATGTTATAAGGCTCCAAAGTTAGTTGATCGTTCACATATCAGTAGCAATATTTAAATTTTTCTCATGTCTGTTAGTACCCTAGTCCAAAATATTTGCAACATGAATTCGTTAAATGCCGTAGAAGTAATGAACAGCTGGACTATTAATCTGACAGTAGCAAATTTGATATAATTTTCTATTCACTCATCAGCATCATCAATTGTCATCATCGTCATCATCATTTTCCCTTGAATCTCAATTTAACTATGGTCGGGATTTAGAAAGAATTTGATAATAATTTCAGAATCTCAGGCGCGCATCTAACGAATGCCTTTGCTGACGTTGGTTTGGATCTTAGTGCTTTATCGCTTTTTACGACACGTGCAGTACACGGTTGGTCCAGTCTTCACCAACGAAGACACAAAATGGGCTACATTTCTTATTCTCAGTATTAAATTAAAATGTTATTCTTTTCTCATTTCTATGCTGTCTCTTCCTGATAAATTTGCCTTATTTCTTCATAGGATTTGGCAATAGAAAATTTAAATATGAAAGATTTATTGGCAAACGGAGATTAAAATTAGTTACTATTTGCTGGCAGAATTACTCACAGAGAGGATCTATGAACTGGGCCATGGTTTCAATTCTCGGATGGTACAGATACTTGGACACTTCTTCACTCCAGTAGGGTGTGAAAGCCCAAGACCACCCGCCTAGAGCTCGGTAGTGATGCTCCAAGTTCTAAAAAAGCACGAATAGTAGTAAACTTATAAATCGATTACCCAGAAGTCTCCAATTTAATAATTGATTGATTGATTGAATTAGGTTTAAAGCGATATAATTACTGAGTCTTGAGAGATACTGTATTTGCAGAATTTCAATATGGTATACTTAAATTCTGAAAATGTAAAGTCTTCTACAACATACTAGAAAACATCCTGAGTTGGTGATGCTTCACAATGCACATGACACTTAAAGATATCATATTTTAATTGTTTGCAATCACAAAATCTAGTTGTAACTATATCTACATAACACATTTATAATAGTTGATTAACATCCAAATTTTTCTGAATGTGATAATGGTAAAATTTAATAAACTATCAAACCTAATTAATATGAACTTTAGCAAATAAAGTAAAAGAATATATTAGATAGTTTTCTCCTATATCGTTCCGAATAGAAAGTCCACAGTTTAAATTGGCATTTACTGTATACGCTCACTTAAGTTTTCGTCGATGGGCTTTTATTGAAATTTATTTACTATTTGCCGGATTTTATTCAAATGATAATGCAGTATCAAGCAGCTTTCAGCATAAACAAGTGTAATCACTGCAGCGGTTTTCCGTGCAAATCGCATGATTTTTGGACAGTTTTCATTCTGAACCTATGATAGATTAGTACTAATGCAACTATGAGGCACGCCAAGCTGTAGTATGTAGTGGTATTTATTACTAGTTGCATGTCCAGAAGAACTTAGTTCCTCTGCGTACCCCACGCCCTATCAGTTTGAACAAATAACCAGCTGTATTTACTGGCTATTGATTGATTGATTACTAGTTGAGCAGATTACCAGCTGCATGTCCAGAAGATCAAAGACAGTCGGGGCCATTGCGAAGACTCTCCTATCCACACAACCGAGCAGCCACGTTGTCCAGCCTCTCTGTTAAAATAGCCGTGCAGTAAAAATTGAATTTATATATATATACATATATATATATATAGGTATATATATATATATATATATATACGTATATATATCTTCGTTTATTTCAAAAAAAATTTGACAACCGCAGATAAGTAACATTCGAATATACGAAATAGAACATAAGATGATAATTACAGTGTTCACGTTACGAGAAGATAATGTCTTAGTAATGAAAATACAAAACAAGTTATGCACTTTTAAAACCAAGATTAAGTTTGCTATAGTTTTGTAGCAAACCTTTTTTTTACAAAAGTACTAAATAGCAGAGCTTTCTAAATATCATAATTTGTAAAATAAGCAGCTGATATACAACCGTCTAAACATTTTGTATATATATATTATATATATATATATATATTATATATATATATATATTATATATATATATATATTATATATATATATATTATATATATATATATATACGTATATATATAATTATCTTTAGGAAGCCTTTAATATCATTTAATTTAAATTAACAATTTAGTTATAATTTAATCGCAGTCGAATGGCTCATTTTCGATAAACAGTACCCACCACCATAAGTTGATATATTCATAGCTGTGCAATGGGGTGCAGTGATTGTAATAGTAAAAAAACATTTTTTTTCTTTTTAATATGTAATAGCGAAGGAAAGTTGCCTTTATGTATCAGAAGTACTGTGTGAAAATTTGAGTGACATTGAAATAGGTCTTGAGGTTCCTCAACGAGGGTAAAGGAAGGGGGGGGGGGTCCGAACTGCGAATTTGAGTTTTTACAAAATTGCCATTTTCGGAGCTTATCTATAATAGGAACACATCTCATAGTGAACATAAACATTGTTATTTTGCAATATATATTACTTGGAGATTACACAAGTTACAGAATCAAAGCTGTGGAGTAAAATTTGGCTGAGCTGCAGTTCATCAAAATTCGTCAAAAATGAAAAAAATGCAATAATTTGTGTGACATTACCGTTCTTGCATCGCATTCTTGATTGTTTACAAAACATTATCTCCATGAAATTTATTTATATTTGGTTTTATAATATTTTTCCTAAAAAGTACTACCTATTAAAATCAATAATTTTAAAGTATTTGAAACATTTAGTTTACTGCTGTGTTTGGTAATCTTGCAGTTTTAGTGCCGTTAAAACCACTTCCATTCTTAAGCATAGATTTTGTAATTGCATTACAGTTACTACCAGAGCTAGGCATGCATTATGGTTAGGATTATGGCAAAGGTTACACATTTGGCTCAGGCATTTAATTGTTTTAGATAAAATTGTTTCTTGCTCATATGGTTTAGGCTATAGAATAATAGGATGTCTCTAACCCCAAGCATAACCCTGTTCCTAGTCTTAACACTGACCTAAATCAAGGTTAAATTTGAGAAGCTAACCTATTTAATACGATTTTTAACTTTGACTCTTGTTTTTTAGAACAAACAGATTTCAAAATGACTGCTTTAATAAAAACTCGTGAGGCTGTTTGTTGTCCAGTGTTTGGCACCCCGAAACTGATGTCAGAAATCATTCTGCCCACATACGAAGACGTAATGAAACATTATTTATTTGTCAAACATGAACTGAAGCCTACAGCATCTGCCAGAGAACCTACTGTCTCAGAGATCTCTAAAAAGGTCGCGTACGTCATTGAAGGACTATGGACAAAATCTTCTATACCAGTAATTTCACATAAGAGGATCTTACAGATGATTTGTTCGTATCATGATAAATACCAAAAACTAATGAAAAACATTAAGCGGAAAAATCAAGCTAAGATTACGAGCTTTCGAAAAGCGGCGAAATAAAAACTGTTTGATATATGCACTTGCAAGTGTGCAATTGTAACCAGCTGTAACTGTGACAAAACTCGCAGAGTTCCTTCAGGTGAGAGAGCTTTTCTTCAGGATCAGAGGACTCTGAGATTGATGTTCATCAGCAACGTTGATCAGCTGTCAACGAAGAAGCTTGCTCTGAAGTTGCAAAGGAGAGAAAGGAGAGATAGAGCAGAAATTCTCACAAAGAGGCTTTCATTTTCTGTCACCGGTGTCAAAAGCCATAATGGTATTGAACCTGAACTTGAAATTGATCAACATGACAATAACAATGTCATATCTGATTTCATTGATCCTGACAGCTCATAGACTGGGTCTGACACAACTACTGCTCAATGCAACATTATAATCTAAAAACTATTGAGAATAAATCCAATGTTTCAGTGTCACGTCGCCGACTCCCAGCATTAGCGAGAGCCTGTGACCGGTACGGTGTCCCTGATCGCTCTGCCGCTGCAATAGCGAGTGCAGTGCTTGAGGATTTTGGTGTCGTGACTCACAGTGATTCATCCAATGTTATTGACCCAAGCAAGATACGACGTGAAAGGAAAAGAAAGCGCAGAGCGATGGAACCTTCGTATGACGGTACAATAGTTCGTGTGATTAGTTTTGATGGGCGTAAGGACAAAACCCTTAAAAATTGTAAAGATGGGTCTAAGTTTTATCGCCAAACTAGTACAGAAGAGCACATTTCGTTAATCCAAGAATCGGATTATCTATACCTTGGGCATCTCTCTCCAACTGGATCATCAGCTAAGGAAATCAAAGATTCTATTGCGAATTTTATTGCTACAATGGATATTAACATTGACAAACTTATTTCTATCGGTTGTGATGGAACATTAGTAAACACTGGTCGCAAAGGTTGTGTGATGCGGCTCCTTGAAATAGAATATAACAAACCACTGCAGTGGCTTGTTTGCCTTCTGCACGCTAACGAACTGCCTTTACGACATCTCCTACAACACTTAGATGGACCAAAATCGGGTTCACGAGCCTTTTCTGGTCCGATTGGAAAAGCTCTAGCTAACTGTGTTACATTGCCAGTTGCTTTGTTTGACAAAATTGATGCTGATCTGCCAGTTGTTGTTTTAAAGGATCTAAGCAATGATCAAAAATATTTATGGCAAATGTGTGAAGCAATATCGAAAGGCAAATGTTCGTCAGCTTTGTCAAAGAGAAATCCAGGGGCCCTAAATCATTCTCAAAGGATAACAACAGCAAATCGTCTGCTGCGTTTGTACGTGGTAAGTCAGGAACCATCGACAAATCTGAACATATAGTAACCTGCATCATACGAGTATATTCTCCGGTTTGGTTTTCTATCAAGATGCATGCCTCATGTAAGGATGGTGCTAAGCACTTGTTTCACACAATTCAACTGTCACGCTATCTATCTAAAGAGTTGAGTGATGTAATTGATCCAGTGCTGCAACGTAATGGTTATTTTGGACATCCTGAGAATTTACTGCTGACAATGATTACCGATGAACGTCCACATATTCGTGAATTAGGATTGAGTCGAATACTAAAAGCGCAAAAAGAGAAGCAGACTGCTCTACGAGAGTTTGTTGTTCCAAAGCTGAACTTTGATGCTAAAGAATATTTTGAACTTATTGATTGGCAAGACACTGAAATAACTGAGCCGCCACTGACAGCCGGTGTACCAGAGAATGATATCATATCACTTGTAAAAAGTAGTGGACAATCTACGATTGAGTTTCAGAGGTTCTCATGTCACACTCAAGCTGTTGAACGCTGCGTGAAGATTGTAACGGAAGCATCATTGGCTGTTTGCGGAGAAGTATCCCGTGATGGATTTATTCGCTCACGTTTGGAGGGACGCCTTTTAATGCCAGTGTTTAATACCAAATCTGATTATCGTGTAACCTGACTGGTTTAATCATCGCTTTCTGAGAAAGTGAAAGTGTGGCAGTAATATTTGAAGTATTAAAACTGTTTTGTTTATTGTAACAAATTCTAAATTTGGAACTTTGTGATAATAGCTTTAGAAATTGGTAGTTTTGCTTATAAATATAATTGCAATTGTAAAAAATAATGATATTTCAGCTGTTGGTCAACAACTAAATACAATTGTGATTTGCTCATTTTTTACGATTTTGAGGTGCTGCAGTTCACCCAGTTTTTACTCCACTTCTTTGGTGTTGCAACTTTTGAAAACTCCAAGTAACATATATTGCAAAATGACAATGTCTATTTTTACTATCAGATGTGTTCCTATTATAAATTTACTTTGAAAATGGCCAATATTGTAAAAACTCATATTCGCAGTTCAGATCCCCCCCCCCTTCATTTGACCTCGTTGAGGAACCTCAAGACCTATTCCAATAGCGCTCAAATTTTAACACGCCACTTCTGATATCTAAAGGCAACTTTCCCCCGCTATTACCTGTTGAAATTTGAAGAAAAAACATTTCACTGCACCCTACTGTGCAACTCTGCAATCAATCTGCAATTTATAATTTGTGCTTGCGATTTATCAACAGTATTAGAGATCTCTTTAATTTATCATTCTCAACTATAAAACCAAATGTTATGATTTAGGTAATTATTACTTCTAAATAAATACCTACAGATAAAAATTTAGTTATAATTTTATATTTACAATATACGTAAATATATAAATAGGAGTACATGTATATACAATATATATATATATATATATATATATATATATATATATGTATGTATATATATATACGCATAACCACAGTTTTAGTTTCTACTGAGGATTAATCTATTACCTTAGAGAAGCCGGTGGGCAGAATCTTAGTGATCTGAAACCTTGGATCCTCTTGCGCCAAATACTCTTGAATCGTGTCTACTGCGTGCTTAGCTGCCTATATTAAAACAAGGAGAGTTAAAGTTAAATAGAGTTAACACGTTTCTATGTTTCTACACACAAAATTCTCTTTCTGGAGCCGTCTGTAATGTACAAATGCTTAAATCCCACACCTCCTCTCTTCTTAAGAAACTGCACTGGCTTCCAGTCTCGCTTTCTCTTATGGTCTCTGTGTGCTCAGTCGTCATCGTATGGTGATTTGGCGCCTGTTTGTGTAGAGTCCGCAAGAGACGTCCCTGACATTGCCTTTTGGCGAGGGACCGAACGTTAAATTCTTATTGATTGATTGATTATTGGTGGGCGGGATTAGCGCACTCGGTTAAGCTGCGCGTCAGTTGAACGAAGTTAAGCTCCCTCGCGCCGGTTAGTACTTTGTGGGCGACCACCTTGGAAGACCGAGTGTTGACAGCTTTGAAAGAAAAAATCCCGAGGGTGTTGGAAGATTATTCTTAAATCCGCGCCGGCTGCAATTGATGCGCCAACAAAAGGCAATGATTACTAATAACCATGGAGAGGAATGGAAGAAATAACGAAAACTACAAAAACAGAAACCTAGCAAGGAAACTATATAGCACATGTGGTATGTCATGTGTGTAACTATGCGAACAAAAAAAATTATTTATGATGTTCTTTGTATTAATATTTGATCGAGTTAAAGCTCTTGTAACGAAAGCAGCTATTTGTTTTTACTACTCGTATTTTCGATAGATACTGCTTATGATCACATAAGCCTTTATAAACAACAAATTTTACTAAAAAAGTAATAAAATCTACACTTTATATATTTTTAATTTGATTTATAAGTTAATGTTTTAATCAAGACGATTTTAGAGTTCAATTGACATTTTAAAATTCTAATATTATTACCTTCGCCATTGCAAGCAGAACGATGCCGTCTGGGTTTGGCTCATCTGGATCCTCAATATACCTTCTCCAAGTATAGGCTATTATCTGATCCTCTGTTCTCGACCTAGTGGTGTTTGTGTCCTGATACATAACAGTTGAGAAGTAACTATTCACATTTTGTAACTCTCCTAATGAAAAATATCTTTTTATATTAATGTAAACTCAATATTTATACTCTAGTAAAGAAACAACTAAAGAGGTTATAATTAAATTTAAAATATTAATAAAAGCTATTAACAGGATATAAGAAAGTAGGCCCAATGATATTTCCATGGTATGATTACTACTCGAAATGAAATCAGAGTAATAAATTGCGGTTAAACCGGAAACTTGAAAGCATATAAATTTAATAAGCATGCCAACGATTGCCGCTTGCAACCAACTAGTTGATAGAGATCCTGAAATGGAAAGCATTGCAATTGTAAACGTCATAATTCTTCAAACTGAAGACTTCACTGCAGTTGTAGTTTTTAAGTAAAATCCTTGAACAGAGTAATTGAAACAAATTCCTACTTTTAATAGACAATGTTGGTAGAAATGTGAGCATTAAACCTGCTAATGGGCACCAGTGAAAGATGGAGAATTAGAAAGATAATTGACCAAAGATAGAGAAGGTCGATGTAAAGAAAATGTTTAACATACAGCCACGAAATCGCCGACGAAGTGAGTTGGCTGGAAAGGCACAGTTCTTAGCAGAGCTGAGACAGCGCCGACGTGTCTGGCGAAATCTGCTGTCCTCTTCATCGTTCCTCCTTCTAAGCTGGGATTACTGCGCAGATTGACGAATAAGATTAATACATAAACAAATCAAATCCAATGTTACTACGATTTTGTTACTAAAGTGTTGCAAAGACTATGATGAAGAACGAAAACAAACTGAAGCACCAGTTGAATTCGAATCGAACGCTGAGTACTATTTCCATTGGCTCGGATAAATGGATGTAAACATTTACGTGTTGAGATTTAAAAAAATAAATCGCGAACAATATACTGTAATTGAGGTACATTGACCTATCTGCACACTTACATTATCAAAAGCAGATAAACTAATTCTCCTATAACTGCAAATGAGACATCCCATACCATCTCTGTGGAGAAGGAACAACTTAGGTTTTCGTGGTATTTCATTCCAATGAGCGTCAGATCTAATACTAATTATATTCGCCTTGCGTCATTTCTATTTCATTTGGTCTGTTTTAAATTAAATATATCCTTTGCTATTACTAACTAACTAGGTCTTTCATATTTTAGTTGTAGAAATTGCTGTTTAATCTGTTGGTGTATATATGAGAGTATTGCATGTTCTTAATGTTCAAGTTTTAATGCGAAAGGTCCTTATGAGTACCTTGTGGTTAAGGAATAAGTCTACCGTGATTTTTCAGTTGTTATCTTTGCAGTATATGCTTTATTATGCTATACAAAGGCCTAATTATATAAGTAAATGAATAGCAATACTAGCATGATTGCTTAAAGCTCTACGGCAGGTCTATTCATCAAGAGTACAGCGCTGACTTAAGTACAGTAAAAGTAAAGTAAACACGCATTATGGTGAAATGATCAACTGTGTCGATATCTATCACTTGTTAACATCACATGTTTAAACCGTTAGGCAATTTAATCCATTTTCTGTATAACCAGTCAAGTGAATGTCCGAAATTTTACTCTTAGATAAGCGCGGCTGGGATTCGAAACCACGAGGGTTCAATTCACCTAGGGATCTGTCATTTAAAAGTTCATGACGTTATCCATTGCGCCATTGAGACATTTAATGCATGCTACAACGTCATATGCGCACTGACAGTAATTAATTTGATTAAATACTCACTCGTCACCGTGACTTCCATTGTTGATGTGAAGTAAAGCGGCATCATAGATGAGAGGAGCTGTGGGCACGAAGATGTTGAGGTAGTGCCACCACACTGGCTCCTCCACGTACGTGTCTGTAGATAGCAATGTCAACATGTCATAGGATGGATAACAGGAAAATGTAACTGAAATACTTATGAATGATTACAGGAAAGTGATACTAAATCACAAAGTTTTCGCGAGTTTCAATCTTTCAGTGATGATTCCAAAGTGGGCGAAATTATTGAAAACTAAATATATATAACATGTGCTTTGCCATTTATGCTACTGGCAATTAGTAACTTCGGATTTATGCAGCTTGCAGTACAACATTATGCTATGAAAGTAAATGTAAAAGGATCAAGTTGTTAAATTATGAGAATGAAATACCTGAATAACTATTGTGGGGAGAATAAATTGTGAGAAATCATAAAATATGCCTTAATGAAGTAATTTAAAAAAATTATATTCATAGTCTTCAGCAATCCTTAGGTCTACTTTTCACATACCGGTAGCTACTATGTTGCGCTTATTTCATTGTAGTTGTGTATAACATTGCCAATTATACAATTATAGTGATTCTTGGACCATTAGTGTAACAAAGAATGAAAAAATTAATAAAATATTTGTCCAAATTAGATATTATTATTAGTAATTTTGTTGTTTTAAAATGTCTAGTAATTTGGGACAGTTGGAAGTACATAAGTAAGAATTTTATGTTGAATATTAAACTAGCAATGATTACTATTCTCAATAAGTAGAATATCAAGTTATTTTATTTACAGTAATCCAATAATGTAAAGTGTAATATGCTTTCGCAAAAATTGCAATTTTTCCGACATACACACCGTCCATCCATTGCTGAGACGTCATGTTGAGGACATGGACGGTGTATCCATCTCCCTGGATCTCTTCTATCTTGTACCAGGAGAACGTTGGGTCCGGTCGATTTACATAATCATCCAGAGGCGTTACCACGTCCTGAATACAATGTATCACGTGGAGTATCAGAGACATGCTAATGTAGGCATGTGATTTTATATATTTAATATTTTATATATTTTATAATGCAAATATTGTTTTCATTTTAGTGGATTACAATTTATAGCCATCACAGAGGGTTAATTAATGCTTGAAAACTGCTTTACTTAGTGTGACTAAAAGACTAATGCTAATGGCTATTATCGATGACTAATATCAATGACTAATACAATGACTAATGTCAATGACTAATGTCAATGACTTCCCATGGCTAATGTCAATTAATAATTAATAATGCCAATTAATAATGCCAATGACTGATGTCAATGACTTCCAGAGAGAATACATGTAAATAGAAGGGTTAGATCTACGATTTGAATCCCGCACATGTAGATCAACAATTTGAATCTAGCAGAACATGCCACCGACTCTTTTTAATTTTCCGTATATGATGCTTTATAAATGTATAGTAAGTTAGATGACTTAAAGACCAACTTATATATGGACATGAAGAGGAAAGCGAAAGAAAGATAAGAGTGAAAGCGTTATGGTAGTTGGTTACGGAAATGAACGGTAAACCTTTGTTATGTTACTATTATGCAAATATTAACAAACCCAGTCTACAGCTTTAGTAAGGCTGCTTAGAGTACACAGAACAGCAAACAATCCAAAGTAGCGTCTCATTTTTACAACGGCGAACCTACCAGGCAAATGTTGAACCTGAGTTAATGATAATCTAATTTAAACGTTATAAGATTAGAGCTTCACGATCACAGGCCTACTAGCTTCTGCGGGAGAAGTTGCTCAATGGATCACAGAAGGGCTTTAATTAGTTCTCTGAAGTGACTAGTTAAGCCATTCATTAGGTAGTATAGCAGGAAAGGAGTTGATTTCCTGTAAATTCTTTAATAGTCAAAGATTGACAATAATAGACTACTTTTAATTTGAAGCTACAATAAGTCAAGGAATTCATTTGGAACAATCTGAATATGCTTTTGGACATCAAATATCATATAGTTGATCTTAATCTCTATCTCTCTCTCTCTCTCTCTCTCTAGACATATATATATATATATATATATATATATATATATATATATATATATTCATGTATATATAATTTACATAAATGTTTCTAAATTATATATTTATATATTTAATGATGTATATATATATATATATATATATATATATATATATATATAAATGTTAGCCTACATACACATAAACGTAGGCCTACAAGTATGTGCAGGGTGAGTAAAAAAATGATTACACCTGCAAAAAAGTTTGAATATCTCAGGCTATTGTTAATATTTTCAAATAAAACTACTACCAATTACTATAGGACTAATTTCTGTGGCCAATTGAAAAGGACTAATTGGGTGGCCAATTTTCATCCATTTTGGTACATAGATTGGCCAGTTATGAAAGTTTCAGCAGAGCAACCCCCATTTTTAATGTACTGTAAATAAATTATATTTAATTTTAGTTTTATTTTGACCCTGAAAAGGGCCGTTGTAGTGGTTCAGAAAGAACCAGTTGTATCTGCTAGCATTGCTGACCATTCGATATGCTTTCCTCCCACTGCTACGCAGGATTGCAGTCGCTTTCAGAACGCTAAGACAGCCTTGTTGATTCCAGCTTGGGGGACTCTCTCCCAGATCGATTTTAGCACTTCCTGCAGTTCTGTATTGTTTTCAGGCTACGGCTGGTGTTTCTGATAGAGATGCAGCATGTTTCCCCAGACATAGTAATCCAGAGGATTTAGATCGGGAGAGTTTGGAGGCCATTCATTCTTCTTAATGAAATCCTGGTTTCTCTCGCTGATCTATTCCTGTGCATGACGCGATGCATGAGCCGGAGCACCATTCTGCTGAGAGATGAAACCATTTAGTTGAAGAGCATAGTAATCATCAAACAGCTCCGGAAGCAAAGTGTTGACGTAATACTGAGAGTGCATCTTTACCTTCTCGTCAATGAAATGCAATCTGCCCTTAGCGTTGTTGCAAACGCCTTTTTAAGGTAAAAATGGGGGGTTGCTCTGGTGAAATTTGCATAATTGGCCAATTTATGAACCAAAATGGATGAAAATTGGCCACCCCATCAGAAATTATTCCTTTGGTAATTGGTAAAAGTTTTATTGAAAAATATTAACAGTAGCCTGAGATATTCAAACTTTTTGCAGGTGTAATCTTTTTTTTACTCACCCTGTATATAATATTTATACAGATTATGTTGGTTGAGTGGTTTGACAATCTTGAAGGATAACAGGATTATATTTACAAAGAATTACGTTTACAAAGAATTACGTTTACAAAGGAAGGTTGACAACAGAATCTATCTATTTGTTGAGGCAAATGATGGAGAAAAAACGAAGAAGATGCAGATAGTATTTGTTGTACTAGTGGTACTAGTGAAGGATTACGATAGGGTGCCTAGAGAGTTCGTATAGGATGTTCTGAGGTGAGAGTAATTGTGAAGTAAAAACCTTAGAGTGAATAAGGAAAAACGGGGCATTTTTAGAGTAGATGGAAGGGTGAGGGGATAAAAGGAGATAAAGTAAAACATCGGGATGTGGAACTAAGGCAGTTAGCATACTTAAAGTACTTGGGATCTGTAATAGAAGTGGTGTGGAGTCGGAAAAGAAGGTTACTAGTAGGACCCAGGATAGGTGGGAAGTGGAATGGTATGTGATAGGAGAATATCACTAAGACTGCCAAATATATTTTATAATTCGGTGGTAAGGCCAGAGATTATGTATAGTGCAGGCACTGGGGTTGATAATTACAGAGTTTTAAATTAATTAAATACAAAGTTTTGGCACCTACAAGGGAACAAGAGCAGATAACAATAATACTAATTATTATAACCTCTTACAATTGCTATAGCTACATATATGTCATGGTCGGTGTCCGGACTATATACGGTATATTATCCGGTCAGATATTGTACATGTATGTAGAAGAGAAGAGAAAATTGCGTCTAACGCGTGTACAAAACGCGTACAACTACAAAGGATAGAATGAAAAAAGAATTGATTATACATTTGAGTGTTACTGACTTGTGATGCGGTGAATAAGAGAGATATGAGCATGGGTTTGAGTGATGATAAGGTATGTGACAGAGAGGATTTAAGAAGATCTATTCGTTTCCCGATCCTAGCTAAACTGGAAGGGTTGAATATAATGATGTAGTTTTAGAATGTTTGGAATCTTTCAAGAAAAACTAAAATCTTTAGCGTTTTTCGCAAAGTTTCAGTTAAACAATTTTAGTAACAATTTTAACTGAAAGTCTAACTATTTTGTAGTTAATACAATTTTAAACTAAGTCAGTGTTCAATACTTGGATTAAGCATATGCTACATCAATTTAAATGATTGCTAGTTTCACAGAAATATGTGCAGAATATTTAGCTTTTAAGCATATGTCCATGGCATCTAGTTCAGATTACTGATTCACCAGAATATGCAAGGTCAGAAGGCATGCCTACTTAGTAATCAGCTTTTGATAACATTGTTATCAAATTAATGCCTCGAGATCTTGATAATGATAAAGACTTAATTTGAGCAACATATCTAGAATACGACAGATGTGAAATACGACAGGCATTTTGAAAAGATCTCGGTATAAGGCTATCCACATTTCTGTTTCATGCTAGACCAATCGTTTCATTACTAATCGCCAATTCTTCAAAAGCATATGTGGCATTTTGAGCCTAACCAACGTGTGATTGCTTAGCTATATAGTAGTATACTTTATGAATCAAAGCATTCAAGGCACATCTTTTTTAAAATAGTGTATTATTTTAATATTAACACGTAATTAATATATAAATTTATCAAACATACAAATTAATTATCTTGTTTTAGTTTTGAGTAGAAATTAATTTAGTAAATTAGTAAATGGATTAAGAAATAGGAAGAAGAGTTGAATAGGACACATTCTAAGGAGCGAAGGTCAATTAAAGTAGGTCATATAAGGTAGAATAGAAGGAAAAAGAAGCAGAGTCAGGCCGAGATTAGGTAAATGTACATTATATGTTTTAAAGATCCACTCATATATGGAAATGAAGAGGAAAGCGGAAGACAGAGAAGAGTGGATGCGTTATATACCATGGACCTGCCAGTAGGCAATTCGCTAAGAGAGAGTTATGATTAAAAACTTCCTCATAGTCTGCAGTGATGGACGCGTGCTACTACATTTGAAAATGCTGATCTAAGTGACTTGAACCAAGGAATTCTATATATATAACATCATATATATAACATGCGTATATAGATATCCATGCTTGAACGCATAGTAAGCCTGCAATATAAGAAATATATTCGAATAATAATTTTAAATTTCTTATTGCATCCAGTAATTGACGAGTGCTTCTTAATTTCAAATACTGATTTTAAAATTTAGTATTTCCAGTAGAAGGATGACAAAAGGCTGTCACTGGCCTTTTTACCTCTGTAGTCACTTTTCCGCAAAATGTGCTAGAAACCCAGTAAGACAATACAACTCAGATAGATTTTACTGTTCTAAATTTCAGTTAGAAGGATAATTTAACTAAAATTATTAGTATAAAAGTACAACTTGAAAATATAAACTAATTTAAAATTTCGTTTGATTTGTTCTTAAAGGCTTACTGTTAAACATTTAAGACTTTCGATTAATACACAACTCCTTTGAAAACTTTTCCAATATATACTTTATACATACATGTATTATCGTATATCTTATATCTTCTAAACTATACTTCATTACGCTTTATACGTTTTCATTAGAAAATTAGTTTTCACACAATTTTGAATGAAGACACTTTAAAAGTTCTAATAAATCTATCTAATCTTAATTAAAGTAGTCGTGAGACTGATACATCGGTCAGACGGGTACATTAGAAATGCTCACAATGATGTCCCAATTCAATGTCCCGAATAAGTGAAATGTTTGAGTACTTGTAACTGTTTAGTAAATGTTTAAGTAATGTTTAAGTATGGTGAGATACTGAAATTAGTTTGTTAGAAAGAAATAGAATTGATTTCAGTCAAGAAAATATTGACGTATTTTTCACTTAAGTAGCCCAATCAATGCCTTCTAATATTAAAAGTTAATTGCGGTCAAATAGTATTGTCTCAATGTCTTTATGCAACAGCTGCTTTTGTTACAGTGTTGTGTCGGCCGATAAGAATCGGGTCGAATAATAAACAGCACACTCAAGCCATCTCTTCAATCGACAACTACAGATATTTTCATTGGTTATTTGTGAATTGTCAATAAGTGAAACTTGGCTGTAGGAATTCTAAAAGCCTAAGAGCATCTCTTTAACTGCCATCAACTATATAGTGTCCTTGAAGTAGACTTAAAACCAACATCGATTGCTTCAATGAGTTTCGAAACTCCCCATAGAAGGTTTCGTAAAACATCGACAAGAGTTCTGTGCCACTAAACTTATCTTAATGTAGGAAATACCTTGGCCGTCAAAGAAGTACATATAGAAATAAATTATGAAGCTATTAGCATTTTTGATTAATTAACTAGTCGGTATCTAGTCGATATATGGGAGAGAGAATTTGAACGAATCGAACGACAAAAAAATCAGTTTCAGGAAGCAGTGGAAAGGGAAGTTACTAGAATGAAGGACAGCGAACGAGAAGGGGTAAATGAAAGATGGTGTCAGCTAAAGGATTGTAAGGATTAAAGGATTCAGATTGTTGCGCATAAAGTTACAATCCCCGCATGAATAGAATCACAAGTTGTACTGACGTTTTTACGAATCATCACTGTAGGTTACTTATTACAAGTGAGTAATTACAAGAGGCAGTAATCCGGTAGAAGTGATACATACTTTTGAACAGAAATTCTCAAAAGTGAAAATTGCAGCTGATAAATCTTTTGTTGTGTGTAATTGAAATAACATAATTTTAACATGGACGGTGTTTTGTATTATTTTGTTTTACAGAAGTTTAGTCCAGCTTCCAATTTGAACGATCTGTGCAGTATCATTCTCGCTTTCAGCTAACTAAAATGTTATTATTTTACCTTAATCTTATCTTAAATTAGCAATTAATTATATTGCAGAAACAAAATAAATTTAACCTCCACTGGGAGAAAATATTTAGCATTGCTATTTCTAATATAACAATAAGACACTTTTCAATGGTTTTAGGTGATAATTATTAATTTATTTATAGCTGTTTTAGCCTATTTAAAATCCAGGCTAAACACGAGCAAAACTTCAGAACGCAGTAAAACTACATAATTTCGTAGGCCTACAAGTGAAGAATGAATAATGGTAGGTAACTTCAAACAGAAACAAAGGCAAACTCCTTACATTTTGTTCCTCTATTGGCCTCGTTTGATAGATCATACGACAAAGGAAGCTTTCGATAAACCACTAACTAATTTATTATTATCTAATTACTCAGAATTAACTAATTTACTCAAATAATCCACTCAATCAATTTAAGAGATAGGGTACGTCATATAGTAGAAGAATCTTAGTAGATGTACAATTGGGCTAGTTATCAATTAAAGAAGTATAAATGCCAGAACGTTTCAGGAAGCAATGGCCCAGTACAAGCAAAAAGGAAAATTAATATATTGGTTTTTTATGCTTAGCAATAATAAAGTAAATAAAAAACTCTACTTTTATACCTTATTAGCAAAATGCTGGTACCATTAACTAATTTAATTTTCTGTTGAAAACGGCAGTACGCAAAAAGTCATCTCTAACTGCAGCTTATCGAATTAAGCAGAACCTTAATCAAATACATCCTTAATTCACTGAAGCTATAGTGTATTAAGTCTCTTCATGATAGTCACTGGCTATAGTGAGCAGACTACATGTATATCCTGACAGTATGGCAGTGAATGAAATAGATTAAATAAGTCGACCATGGCATTCATCTTCACTCTCACATTTGGGATATGGAAAGATATCCGGCACAATGTTTATTTCAGTGGTGAATCTGAATTCATAGTTATCTGGTCCCTCAAATGTTAACTGTTACAAATACAATAATACACACACATGTAAACAATAAAGATTTTAGGCTCTGTTTAAATGTACATAGTGCTACAAGAGAACTATCAACGTCTGACTGGGAATCCATATATACATATAGCATCCTGCTCATCACGTAAGCTTGCAATATATAGGCCTGATTATCTGATACTTTGATACTTTGATGATACTTTGGACTGATTATCTGGATTTTGGAATTTGCACCATTTTTTGGACCTTCTTTTTGCTCGCCGGCTTGATTTTGTCTCAATAGTGCTCTATGTTGTCATTGATGATGACTGTAGCACTCTAATTGTTACTATTATTATTAATTGCCTGTACGGTATAAGCAAATAAATAAACATTTAAATACGCCCTCCAACAGGATTGAGTGCGTCACACGCTGTAAGATGAAGTTATTTAGAAGATAAGCGTAACATAACAAGTGATCTTCACTTGTTTGCTATACGACTTCTTATACATTAGCAGTTCAATCAAGAATAGTATCATGTTTAGTTGATAATTAAAATTATCTTTAGTTGATATTTATATAACGATAAATAGATTAGAACATTAATTAATTAAATCCTGAAAATATAACTGCATCTCAATCCTGTATTTAGAAAAAAAATGTTATCATCATCATCTTCCCTTAAATCCCAGTTTAACCAAGGTCGGGATACGAATAGACTTTCTTCGTTATACATGTATGTTATGAGTTATTTGCTTCACTGGAGTAAGAAGAAAGGAGATTCATATGAATGTCCACACCGCAACGAGAGATTAAAGAGAAATTAAACGAAAGCGATAGCTATCAGATAATTGACTCCAGAGATAAATATTGTAAACAACATCACCAACTGTTTCATGTTTGTTATTTGTGATATATTCAAGTAAATACGTACCTCGATCATGAGACCACGATAACCGAAGTCATCTCTGTTTGGAAGAGCTAATATGTACTGATCGATACCCTGTGTATGCAACAATTCTTTATCTGCAAATTTCCTGCCTTTTCAAATATTATCTTCCATCAATCTCAACATTAACCTAATTTTTTGTTTTGGCTAAATTTTCTACGTTCACTTTAAGTTTAGCTTTGAAATCAAGATCCAAAACATTGAAAAGTTAACCAAAATAAAATTACTATGCTATTTAAAACTTCGTCAATCTATCATGAAATACGGTGGCACATTGATTAAATGTATTTTAAATTTTGCAACTTCAAATTGGATTCAAGTTGTAGAATTTTCAGTTGTATTATGGGTACACCATTTGTATTATAGGGCTGAGCTGGTGGCCTGTGGGCAAGTTATTAGACAGCGGATCAGTAGATACGTGGTTCAAAGCTAGTGCTCTCCTCGTCACTGACATACTTTTCGAACAGGAAACTGACGTCGAACTTGATTTTAGCTTTTGACATTGACAATAACTACTGTACATAAGAAGTGGTATTTCATTTATTCTTGAAATATCTCGGAGTCTATATTACAGCGGTGGGAAAACAGACTTTTGTGACCGAGCCTGATGATGTTTGTTTAACGTCATTTTTAGAAGCCCAAAAGCTTCTCTTGTCTTCCGGCTAGAGTATATCGAAGGCAAGAGAAGCCATAGGAAGAGCTTCTCTTGCCCTGAGAAGAGCTGCAAGGTGTACGGTATGACCAAAGATCTGGCGAGATTAAGTTTTTTAACGAGTGTATGGAATGTAATGAAAACTCACTGATAGGATTTAGTTTAAATTGATAGTAACAGGTCCAGAAATATGAGAAGTGCTGTTAATACTTATATGGTAACTGCTATATAATATATTACATAGTCTAAAGTTTGACTTAAGTGGAACTACGTTCATAGTGAGTTATTCATTAAAATAGAACAATATTGATCTAATTAAAATTTAAGTTTTCTTACAATTTGGGCGACTTCTGTCGTATGCCAAAGAATTCCAGTTTGGCCATTTGCGGCCTGAATTCTGAAATCACGTCTGCAGGTGTTATTCCTAAAACATAAATTATTCCAATGTTATTCCTAAAGCATAACGTAATATACATAAACCTGAATATATTATTTCTAAAGCATAACTATCACCTGTAGTTAAATTCTGCACTTTCTGCGAGATTTAGTTTTCAATATTTTTGTAACCTAAGGCAACTCCATAAAGGCAACTATATATGATACCGATGTAAGAGTGATAATTTGAAAAAATTAAAGCGAACAAGTATTTGAAACGATCGAAAAAGTAATCATAGGCCAAAAATTATTCATGGCCAGTAAATGAAAATGAAGTATAATGCTACTAATGTAATATATAAAAGTACGATTATACAATAAAATTATCGCTGACATGTTAAAATACGCATAATTTCAAAAGTTACCTTTGAATATGACATTAACCAAGTTTATTCGACCTAATTCAAAAGGAATCATTTCACATTATTCTACGGTTCACGCCTTTCAGCTAATACCCATATTAATACTCTTACCTATTCTCTTCACATGTTCTGAGCGTTGTATCGGCGTATAAACCTTTGATGGAGAGAACAGATGGATTGGTTTGGACTGTGATTATGCCGTGTGTACTATTCTATACATATAAAGAAGTTCAATTTTATTAGCAATTAATTTTTTTAAAATTTATTCTAGCTCCCTATACGTATATTCTTTTGTCTGCAACCGTATTTGCATCCTCAGCAATTGTAACAATTTACCTCTACACAGGAGACATCAGAGCCCTTTTTCAAAGAAGTTTGAGTAACTGATATTGCTTTAGATTGGTAGAGACACTATATTAGAACTATGATAAGTTTTACCCATATTTAACTACCACAAAGGTTTCAAACTGTTCAGCTGAGATTTAAGCTTGCGGCTTCTTACTGGTAGGACAAGCATCCTAGCAACTCGCCCAGTCGGCCAAAAGACTAGACGTTTTAAATTACCGCTTGTCTTACATAGCGAAGAAAATGTGAAAAAATGAAGCAAGAAATGATCCTTGTTCATAAGAGACCTCGCAACATGAAACTGCGTGATTAATAAATTTAATTACGAAAACAACTTCTAATTCTTTCCACAACGAATTTAGACCAGTAGAGGGCGTATGCTAATTAAGCATTTATACTATGAGCTGTCACCAGACCATTTTTGAAATCTCTTAGAAAATTTGAACACCTCTGAATCTTTTTCAATCGAGGTTTTAGGTTGTTCACATCATCATCTTCTAGGAACGGTACAGGTCTGGTTCCATTCATTAAATAATTAGGCTTACATATTTGTATGCATTAGTGTTGACGGTCCTTATATAAGTGCCTTGTGCATTAGGCATACCCTGGTTATGCACTTATTTGTCCTTTGCTGCACTTTGCACTTATTTGTCCTTTGCTGCACTTTGCACTTATTTGTCCTTTGTTGAATCGCAGTTCGAATGCGCAAAACAAACTCGCAAATAATAAACTGTCGAAGGTCAACTTAAAAGATCTGTTCTGGAGAATCACTAGGGATACCGTCTCAGCGGAGATTCTAGGGTCTAGCAAATATATAAGATCTTTGGGGCTTATATAGAAGATCAACTGGTAGTACATTACAGGCTTTAGTTGTAAGGAATTTGAATCTTACGCGTGTAGTTAGTTTTTGAAAAAGTTTAACTTTTACCTCAGATCTCGTCCATGATATTTCAGGCAGCCTATCTCCCTGCACATTACATAAATAATTGCATTACTAATACTTTTATATTCTAATTAGTATGTTTTATAGTAGGTAAAACATAGAAAGATTAATGGAGTATTTATCTTAATTTTGCGACCGTTTACTGCAACTAAGCCTATTATTTTGCTGCAGCTTGAAGTAAAATTTCTATTTTAATCGAAGTTGCAGGCTTAGATTTGCTTACTCTGTAGACAGCCAGAAAGAAAGCTTCCAGGCTTTTCTCGATTTGTGCCCCATGCTTACTAAGTGTATGATCGTCATTTTCCCACAGTCTAAAATAGAACATAATTTACAAATTATAATATTTGTATTCATGTTTAAATTTAGAACACACCATAAAGGGTCTAGCAAATCGGTAAGGTCTACGTACAGACAAGCTTAATTAAAACGAATGCATTTAGAAATCATAATAATGTAAAGTTGTTATTATATTCATCATCGTCATCATCTTCCCTTTATTACCTGTTAAACTAGGGTCAGGACACGAATAGACTTTCTTCACTCCTCTCTGTCCTATATCATATCATCCGTTAATCCCGTATTATCCCTTCCATTCATTTTAGAAAATTTCGTAGAAATTTCTGGAGCCTAGGCGCTCACAAACTGAATGCTTTTATGACGTTGGGATGTTGTTAATATAATATATAGTAATAATAATATACATATTTAAATGCTATTGTTATTTTGTCCAGAAAAACTCGCAAAAAGCCAGGTTAATTAAATTATTAAGTAGAGCGTTTGTTTGCTCCGCATTAAGCTACAATCAGAGCCCAAACTTATCACTCTCTCTCTCTTAGTGCACTGCCTACTGGCAGATCCATGGTATATAACGCCTCCACTCTTCTCTCTCTTCCGACTTCCTCTTCATTTCCACATATGAGTGAGTCTTTAAAACTTATCACCTGTTCTTGAAAATGTCTAGAACATTTACTAAAGTAAAAAAAAAAAAAAACTTACAGTATAATAAGTTGATGTAATAGTGATTGTAAAACTAACTGAAGGAAGTTTTGACCGTTGAGTGAGTGGAAGTAGTAGTGAGAGTCGTCAGGAGGGAAGAATTGATCTCCCAGAGCCGCAATGATCAGCTTGGGCATGCTCAGGCGCTCGTTGTACTCTGCATAACAGTGGCCATATACGATAAGATTTATTGTACAATCTATCTGTAAAGATAAATTGTACAATAAATCGTACAATAAATTTGACCGTGTGTGGGCAAAACTGACGGGAAGACTGACGAGAGAACTCATGACCTTGACTGCCCACACAATACAATTTATCTGAACAGATTAATAATTGTTCAATAAATTGTACAATATAACTGACCGTGTGTTGGCAAAAGAAAAACAGAAAAGAACATGCTTTATGTCATTGTAATAATCCTAGTCATGTCTAAACTATTTTGCAGAATTACAGTCAGGTTTATTTTACTCAAGCAGCAACCACACAAGTATACATAGTCAACAAAGGTTTCACAGCAATAGGATTTCATTTTGATAGAAGTATTGCAGTACTACATAGAGTATAAAATTGCGCATAAAATTATAATTTTAATTATTTAAGAATTGTCGGTAATTTAATTTAATGTACTGAAAATCGTTATAGTCACGAATTTAGATAACAATTCTAAATACATTTGAAACTTATTCATTCAAAAGTTTATTTATTTATTTATTTATTCATCACATCATAGACAATTCTGACCAACCAATGTGCATGCACACAGAAAGTTCAACCATATGTGTGATCGGTAATAAAGGCACACTAATAACACTGTACACACTAACCTATTCCGGTTGTTCAACTGATAAAAGCGAAGTATAAAAGCAGCGAGTAAAATCAAATTTAAAGTTAAGGATATCTCAGGGATTGAAATAGGGATTGAAGACATCCGTATACTCACGAAAAGCGTCAATTAACAACGAAATTGCTTCATTTCTCGGATGATAGAGATATCTAGTGACGTCCTCCATCCAGTACTGAGTCATCGCCCAGGACCAACCACCCAGCCCTCTGTAGTGGTGCTCCATGTTCTACGTTCAATCAGTCAGTTCAATTGAATACTCTAAATCCTGAACCTACGTTCAATCAATCAGTTCAATTTAATACTCTAGATCCTGAACCTACGTTCAATCAATCAGTTCAATTGAATACTCTAAATCTTGAACCTACGTTCAATCAGTCTCAGTTCAATTGAATACTTGAAATCATGAACCTACTTTCAATCACTCTCAGTTCAATTGAATACTGTAAATCCTGAACCTATGTTCAATCAGTCAGTCCAATTGAATACTCGAGATCACGAACCTGCGTTCAATTAGTCAGTTCAATTGAATACTCGACATCATGAACCTACGTTCAATTTGTCAGTTCAATTGAATACTCGAGATCATGAACATACGTTCAATCAGTTCAATTGAATACTCTAAATCATGAACCTACGTTCAATCAGTCTCAGTTCAATTGAATACTCTAAATCCTGAACCTACGTTCAATTAGTCAGTTTAATTGAATACTCTAAATCATGAACCTACGTTCAATAATGAACCGATTAACCGATTAAACGACTCCTAGACTGAAATATGTCTAGTGGCTTTAAACTAAAGCAGAACTACACATTATGAGCTTTTTCATTAAGTGCAATTAAAGTTATGAACAAACAAATCAATTAAATACGATATTATTCTTCAGGTGCCGTGCCTGTTCCAAGCCTAAGCGGTCATGGTAACGTTTCTCCATATATGTGTGTCTCTGTCCATTGTTGCTCTGATAATTTCTGTTTCCGTTATCTGCTTCCATTTGCTTAGACTCCTATAATGGCCGTCACCCGCTGCCGACGTCTTTTCCATCTATTTTTCTTATCACTGTGTCATTTTTAGCGATTTTGTTCCGGTTAATACATTTGTCTCCGAAAAACTTCATCTGCCGGCCGTTTGCGATTCAATAGACCACGATAAATTGGCATTCTTAGTAAAGCTTCATCATTTGTAACGCGATCTATATGAGATTTCCACAACACTCACCTATAGAACCAAATCTCTGTTGCCTACTGTGTCTTTTCCATTGCAGAAGAAATCGTCCAACATTCATTATCATATAACATTATTGGTTGTATATAACAGGATAGTGTCCTCAGGGCACCTGCCCAGTAAATGTTAGTCGAAGCTGAGGAAGGCATAGAGGGCCTACCTGGTCACAAGCAGAATCCCCCAAGAATAATGGCATATCAAAAGGAATGTTAGATGATTGAAAAATCCTCTCGTACGTTGATATGAAGAGGAAAACGGAAGATAGAGAAGAGTGGAGGCGTTATATGCTATGGACCTGCCATTTGGCAGTGCACTAAGAGAGAAAGATATAACAATATATTAAAGTTTAAAATTTATATAACATAGTAGTCGAAATTGAGTTTCAACATAGGTCAAGCAAAACAATTAGTAACCTAGTACGTCAAGATGAAACCGTACAATATTATGTAAATATATAGTATTATTATCTTACTTGTTGCACGTTCAAGAGATCAAACACTGTAGGAACCAAGCCAAAAACTCTCTTGTCAACACATGCCAGTAGCCATGAAGTCCATCCTCTCTGTTGAACAACATTTATTTTAAGAGAATTTGATTAAATGAATGGTTGGAAACAACAAGAAGTCAAATGTAGAAGCATAATTTAGTTAACAGATAGATTTTAAATTAAAACGTTAGATAATGGATATATAATAATCCAAATCAATTTTTCTGTAAAAATGTGTTTGTTTTTTAATCCATTTGATTGTTCCATTGAATCTTATCATTAATTCAACATATCATTAATTTCATCTATGATTTCACATAGTCCTATATGTATAAAAAGTAAACAGTATTATATGTACCTTATTCTCAGAATAATTCCATAGCCATAATATGAACGAGAAAAAGTTATGTCAAGGCGAAAAAATCAGTGTGCAGAACAAATGATAAACATCACCGAAAATGAAAATGAAAATAATCTATAAAATTCTTCTGCAGAGGACATTAAAACATAGACATCGCTTATATATGCATCTTTATTTCACCAAAAATATGGTAGCATAAGTACAGTAAGTACACAATAAAAGGTACACTATACAAAGTGAAATCATGTTTAGCGAAACAGGGCAAAGAGATAAAGTGTTCGAAAACGAAAAGAACATGAAACATCACACACATGTACTTAGAAAAGCTGCAATAAACACATAAATTAAATAAATTAGAGAAAATTATATTCTTTTACTTTTTCAGTTATCGTGCATTAATTTTAAGTTTTATTTAGTTTATTAATTTCAAAGTATAGACGCAAATAATACTTCCAGTTTACTTTTGATATATCCTTAACATTACATCCAATAAAGCAATTGTACTCAGACATTAATTTGCATAATTCTTCATGCCTATAATCAAAAATTTCACAGTAATGGTTACCCATTGAACGTAGCTTAGATAAGAACTTCAATCGTCTTGTAGCAATTTTTAGTTCAGCAGGCAATTGACCCATGTAATATTGACTTTGAGCTATAATATTCTTATCGAATGTATGAAAAAGCTTAGAGTAGATCTGTGTATATGCATTTTCAATGCTGCGGATTTGTGACTTAGACAGTACAACACTGTCTAAGCCATATAGTAATATGGGTACACATTGCGATTCAGTCAACGAAATTGTCACCTCCGGTGAAGAGGTGCCAATTCTTGAAAAAATCGCGTTGAGTACTCGAAAGAATTTTTGCTTCCTATTTTGTAAGTTTAATTTGAAATGCCCTGCAGAAACGACAGACATACCTAAATACACGACTTCGCCTACCCATTGTATAGGTGTACCATTTATTAAGATTTGTGAAGCTTTAATGGAATGTCTTGGGCCAATACGAATACAAAATGTCTTATTTCAATTTATCGATAAACCAATAGAACTAAGTTCTTCATTGCATATGTCAGTAAGTTTCTGCAAATCGTGAATTGAAATAGACAGTAAGACTAAGTCGTCTGCATACATTATTACATTACAACACAGACCTTTAATAAAACATCCCAGCTTTGATTTCTATGGTTCTAGTAACAGCCCATCAACTGTTAACGAAAACAACATTGGGGATAAAGTACCTCCTTGTCTAACCCCCGAAGAAATGATAAAAGGTTTAGGGAAATTATTTTTATATTTAACAACAGAACTTAGCAACTTTTAACTCAGAACTTAGCTTAGAATACCAATCTTTTAAAATTTGAATAAACCACCTTGGACAACTCCTATCGATTAGTTTGATAAAAAGCATGTCACATTTTATGTTGTCGAATGCTTTAGCTAGATCTAGGGTGAAAATATTAATTGTACATGCATTGTTAGTCAACTTATATAAGACCGTCTTTTGTATACGTATAATATACATGTGTATATATATATATATATATATATATATATATATATATATATATATATGCACTAATGCAAAGTAACTGCATAGTGTAGATTTATTTACCTTAGAGTATCCGTGAGGCATAACTTTTTGTATGTCAAATCCAGTGTATTCTTGAGCCATAAATTCCTGTATAGCATCCACTGCTTGTTTTGCTGACTAAATAAAAATATTAAATATTATTTTAAACTGCATGCAGGGTTTGAACTGACTGAAATTATTTTAAGAACGAGAGCGAGAGAGAGAGAGAGAGAGAGAGAGAGAGAGAGAGAACCACGATCCTTTATTTGTAACTGAATCAAAATATGCACAAAGTGCATACAACTAGACAGAACAACTACACTAGAACGATAAAATAAATCACAGAGAAATATGCAACCGCTAGGCAACCGTTCAAGAATAGAGGCTACTAAGAATGAAGCATTTAGAGCCGTATTAACTAACGAGATAATCCACAGTTATAACTTCAGCAGTGGCGTAAACTACGTATTAGTCACAATTTGGTATGCTGTAATCTTTAAATCGCGGTTGTTTAAAGTAAGATGTAGCTGCACCTCTCTCTTCGGAGATTACATTACATTACAGGAGATTAGGATTAGTTAAACCACTGATTAGAGATATAACTTACTATAGTCTTACATTATGGGTAAACAGGATTGTTTTCTCAGGGAATGGCGCCACTGCTCAGTAAATGTTAGTCGAAACTGAGGAAGGTATAGGGGGTCCACCTCATCATAAGCAGAATCCCCCAAGAATAATAGTATATATAACAAGGAATGTTATATATAATTTAAAGATCCACTCGTATGTGGACATGGAGAGAAAGATGGTAGATAGAGATGAGTGGAGGCGTTATATACCATGGACCTGCCAGTAGGCAGCGCACTAAGAGAAAGAGCCTTAAATTGTTATATATATACTTTTTGCAACAGTTTCTAAATCCCAGTACGTCGTGGACTAATTTCCTCGATATGCATTTTAAACTTTAATTTTCCTATTTATTCAACATGTCAAACATAACATCAGAGTCCCATTGAAGCAATTGTTGGAGCAACGCTGATAATTGAGACAGATGGAATCAATCGACTCATGTCATTGATGATACTAAAGAAAGGCAGAATTATACATGTTCAAACTGTAATGCTGATAATTTTTTAATTAATGTAATTTTAAAATACACGAAAAAGTTTAGATGACGAAAGAGATTAAAGTCACTCTCATGATATGTACGGTTTAATTAAAATGAAGCAGTTAGAAACAACCTTGACCATGGGTAGAAGTGTAACTTTGTCTGGGTTTGGCTCCTCAGGGTCTTCGATGTACTCTCTCCACGTGTACGAGATTATCTGATCTTCTATTCTGATTCGGGTGTGGTTGGTTTCCTGAAATTGAGTGAATAACAGATTATAGATTTTCTAAGTACATCGTTAAACTTAACCGACATCAATCAGAAAAATTAACTAATCTCGCATAGACTTTTCTAGCACAGACTTTTAACAATTAACTTTTAATTTTAAACAATAATAATAATATTAATAATAAAGGTTTAACGTCCGTTTCCTCATCCATGGATGATGTCAGGGACGTCATCAAGCATATAATTGCTTTCTGACTCTGTAATGTTATGTTAATTCTCATGGACAGTGTTAGTTAGAGTTTCATTTGAAATCACTAGTGCATGATAAGAAATTATGATTTAAATTGACGGAGAATAAGCGTGCAGCATGACGGTATTAATTGACTGTAAAATGTAGCCCATTCCTTATACGATATGCAGTGAAAACGTCTCTAATTTAAAGAAAAATAGAAAATTTTAATGGATTCCTTCAGTGGCATAGCTTTAATATTGTGATGGAATAAAAATACAATTTGATGGAGAACTCTTTATAGAACGTGAATACTGAAGAGGTCTATGTAGCTTGGACCGAGAATAACGATAGAGAAATCAAGCCCAAGCAACTTAAGCATATTTGAATGATATTTACGTAATGTACAAACAGCCATATTAAACAAAGCGTTCTTCTTGCGCTGCACCAGTGAATACTTCAACTGTTGTTACTGCTACTTAAACCATCTATAGCTCATGATAAAATTTATATTTAATAAATTGTCAGACATGTTGACGCTCGTTGCCAATAAAAATGTACGTGGCGGGCTAGTTTTAACCACACACGGTAATATCTCATATTTAAATTAATAATAAAACATTAAGAAAGCGTACAGCAAGAAAATCTCCGACGAAGCTAGTTGGTTGAAATGGCACCGTGGTAAGATAGGCCGACACGGCTCCTAAATTTCTCGTGAAATCTTCCCTGGCCTTTGTCATTCCCACTCTACATGGAATCCTTCGAATAGCAAACGATTATTTATAATTACACTATGCGAAAAATTACAGAGCAACTGTCGTCCATGAAAACATCGAGCACTATTTAGACAATACAAGCCAATGAGCATATAGAAGGGCTACACGGTGAAAATGACAGAATCAAGAAAACCAGTCCAATGCTTAAATATGATTAAATACACAAAATAGTTGAAATATTCAATCATAGTATAGCAGTATAACAAAACCGCTAAACCGCTTCAAATTGACCTAAACGCGAAATTTATTTTCTGTTTAAGTCAAATATTAACTTACTTATCTGAAGTTAACGAGAAAGTTCACTACTTTTTTAATTTATGGTTAGCGAGAAGGTCACTAACGCAAGCGTAGCTGTGGCTTCCAAGAAATTATAATTACAAGGGTAAAGTTGTATCTACCTTTAGAAATGAATCGGTTATCACAAAGGTTTATTTTTCGTCTAGGATATTTTTTGACCAGTTAATTTAAACGTTTTCTTTATATAAAAAAATGTGATTCACATAGATCCACTTTAAGCGAAAGGTCTTCTCCAAGTAACTAGTCTTAATTTGCTATAATTGTTTACATGCAGATATTTATGAAATACGTAAATGGTGTAGAAATTACTTGTATTGTGTTACTGTGTGTTTCTGTATATAAATTTAAGCCATTTTCTTCTCTCCATGCCAATCATTTTAGCTCTATAGCGCCAACTGTCATCAATCAGTATTGAGGAATTCACAATCCGAAGCAGAGGCCTTATTTCCTAAGCTAAAGACTAGGGGCCTACATGATCAATTCGAAAACACTTGGCCTTCGTGATGGTATCAACATGTTGATCAAAGAAGTTTTCTTACTGAGCGCTAAAGCAGATTTCGAGTTAGAATAATTATGAACCTTAGATCTGCCTCTTGATATGGCACTTAGGAAGAGTGTGAGAGAGTGAACAAAGATATATATATATATATATATATATATATATATATATATATATATATATATATAGTATATATATATATATATATATAGTATATATATATATATATATATATATAGAGAGAGAGAGAGAGAGAGAGAGAGAGAGAGAGAGACAGAGTGAGATAGAGACAGAGAGGCCGAGAGAGAGAGACAGTGAGAGAGAGAAATAGAGAGATAGAGAGAGAGAGAGAGAGTGTGAGAGAGAGAGAGAGACAGAGAGGCCGAGTGAGAGAGATAGAGTGAGAGAGAGAGAGAGAGTGAGAGAGAGTGAGATAGAGACAGATAGGTCGAGTGAGAGATAGACAGTGAGAAAAAGAGAGAGAGAGATATTAACTTCAACACCTACCCGTCAATATGTTCTCCACCTGATATACGGAGCAGAGCGGCGTCACGGATGCGAGGAGCAGTGGGGACGTACACGCAGAGGTAGTGCCACCACACGGGGCGCTCAACGTACGTGTCTACAGAGCAACAACAACAATATGTACATAGCAACATCATATCAAGACATATAGACAAAACAATAAACGTTTAAAATAAAAATATCGCATTATTTCATTCCGTTTACAGAGTTTCTGAGTATCTGACTGACGTCCCTGACATTATCCATGTATGAGGAAAAGGACATTAAACCTTTTATTATTTTTTATTATTGGTATCTCTTACTCTTCAATTTAATTCTTCTTAGTCTTCCGAGTTGAAATCATTAACAGACACCCAAACGAAAGACCGACACTCTTTTGAAGTTCTGTTGAGATTGCCACTAACTCTTTCTTTTTTTTATTTCAAGAATGTATCATGTTTCTTTTAAGCAGATCTTTTAACCAAATAAACAATATTTTTTATTATTTATAATTTAAAATGACTAAATATCACAGTCGATACGGATATACAGGCTGTGCATTAAACAATAACCCCCGTAGAAAAATTACGATAGCTTAGTCAATTGTTGATATTTCGCCTAGAAATTTTAGAGTTCTCTAGTAGAGGAATTTTGTCACAAGCTGATCAAATTTTGTGAAAATATTTTTATAAAGAACCGGAGTTATCCAAGTTTATATATATATATATATATATATATATATATATATATATATATATATATATATATATATATATGGCACATACCGTCAATCCACTGTTGAGATGTTAGGTTGAGGACATGAAGCACGAAACCGTCTCCGGTCTGTTGCTCCAGCTCGTGCCACGAGTAAGTGGGGTCCGGCCTATGAACATAATCGTCCAACGGCGTTACCACGTCCTAAATAAAAATAGTATTTCAGGAATTGTATGTTAGAGAATGGTCTGTCTCTAGTGTTCCATCAAATGGCAGGTCCATGCTACATATTCATATTTAGAGTCTGTCCTCACTCTCCAAATAGAGTTCTTCATAGATCAACAAGTTAATCCCTACACAAGAGGATATGTATGCCTTATCCACCTCTTATGTAGCTATAAAGCTTGGGGGAATGTGGCTTCTGGTTATTGTTTCCCGTTTTCCCCGTGTTCTGTTCGGGTTTTTTGACAAATTGACTAACCGGTGATTGCACGTGACGTAGAAGGCGACTAAATCACTAAGATCAATACCAACATCAGAAAGGGCATTCGATTTGTGAACGCCTAGTCTCCAGAAATTGCTACAAAAATTTAAGCGAATTGAAATGTCTCAAATAGGGGATTAGCGGATGATATGATAGGGGACAAAGAGGATTTGAGACAGTCTATTCGTATCCCGACCCTGATTGAGTTGGGATGCAATGGAAGATGATGATGATATGGTTTCCCGTTGTTTTCCTCAGTTTTGCTTTGTCATCTTTCACTACACTTGACGTTAACGGTTGGTCAATTTAAAGATTTGAACCAGGGTGTCTTGATGAAGCTATAGATTGTAGCTATAGATCTGCAATGCTGCAAACTTGAGTCATTTCAAGGTATAGACAAATATGTTGCATGGATTTTAAAATATAAATATACATCAATAAAATTGACAGCAAGAAAATTTAATAAAACGTTGTAAAAGTTTGTAATAAAATTTACAAGCCTAATTACAGATGTACACATCTATAAACTAACCCAGTCAACAGATTGTGTGAAGCTAAACGCAGTTATGAGGAGCAGAAATCCTGTAATATAGTGACCCATGACGATTCTGTGAAATTGGAAAAGAAACTATTTATGATACAATAACTAGCTAACACTTCTCTTAATGATAATATTATTAGTCAGGGGTTTTAACTTTTTATAGCTATTTAAAGTTGAACTGACCCTACATCATTCAGCTCTTAAGTCGAAGCTCGAGATCGAATTTACATAACCACATTGCTAAAACCATGCCTCATATTTAGGTCGGTATTTAGTTTATCTACTTTTAAATATCTGAAGTCAATTATTTGCAAATTTATCACTAAAATTGAAGGAGGAGATGACTGTAGTACCCCGATATGTTATCCTATATAATTGCAAAATATAAGATTCATTTAAAAGATTTACCTAAGTCGGTCTGGTTCTACCAAGATCAACAAGACACTAAGAAATGTATCGCTATACATGTATATTTAATGAAGCTCTCAAGATCCAACACGTGAGAAAGAAACCATTTTACGATAAAGTGAGAAACAATGTATTTTCAAGACATGCAAATTAGGTTGCCATAACAAAAATGAATGTCACAAATTAAGTTGAAAATAGGCCACCTCTTCATGATTAACTTAGGAGAAGATTATTAAGATGAAGATTACATGTCTTCATTTTTTTACATCTTCTCACTACGTAGCCTATCAGTAATTGAATGTATATTTTATGGATGCATACTTTAATATACCTGCACGTCCATTGAAGCCTTGAAAATTGTGAACTACGGAAGGTTGAATTACTCGTATGAAGCTTCGTTCAAAGAAGTCTGACAATTCCACAGACGAATATGTATGCATACAAGTTACATTTTTAGAATAGGCTACATCGTAGCATTACAAAATTTAATTCTAACTAAAGCAATTCATTAATTAACAAATAATAGTGACAGTAATTTGACATTTCCACAGATTTTTATCTTAAAAAAGGAAACTGAGAAACCGCTTTGCCATATAATATACGAGTAATACACATAGAGCACTCATAGATGATAACTATTTAGCAACATTTTTAAATTTAAACAGGCTCAATAAAACCCGACAATATAATTTTCAAAATTGCCATACATTATCTCTTTTACTGGGAATAGCATTTGAAACTGTGATAAAATACCGTTAGCTTATAAGTTCAGCCTTTAACTACATGTCATTGTTTTTTTTTCTCAAATAAAGTTACTATAGTTCTACACTAACGCGTGCAGCTTGCTGAGTGGGACATCACGTTGCTGTTGAGATATCTTCCATTTAAAATCAATAACAATATAACTGAAAGTAATAGGAGCAGATAACAACAACAACAATTGGTGTCGTCAATGAAACATAGAGAATTATTGGGTCAATTAAAATACAGCATTAAAAGTAGTGCAAAATCTAATATCCACCAGACCATGTTCAAACATGCTGAAGGAATTGTGATAGACTAGGATTAAAGACTGTAAGAGCTATGGTATGAGATGACTAACCAAGAACTCAGGAAGGAAAAAAAGAACTCCAGAAATACCCATAGTTTCAAAATTAAGACAAAGATTGCATTTAATTTAGAGGACGGCTTAACTGTGGTGCTTGTATTAACTTGTTAGTCAACCGAGTACTTTTTCTGAGAGCGAGAGTAAAGACTTTTGAGTAGTATTAGTAACGTGTGAGTAGTAACGGATCTAAGATCAATATTGATCTTAGATCCGCCAATGCGAAACCGGTAGATAATAATTGTATGCGCATGCAAGCATACGCAACAAAATTATTTTACAAGCGTACCTGCAGGAATTCAGGAATTCTGTTCATAAACGAATATACATATTATAAGAAAATCACAAGAAATGCAGCTGAATCTTCAGTATTGCGGCGCTATAGAAATCATTTCACCAAATTTCACGGTAAGTATCGGATTGCAATAAACTTTAATTTTTTTGACATTTTGAATGAACAAATGATTACATTTAGAAATTGTTAATGCTTTCATGCTTTATAATAATCTCACTCGTTGCTAAAAGCAAATCATCCTAAAATGCATTTAACCTCATGGCTATTGGAGAAACGAAAGGCAGGTCAGAATATAGGCCTAGAGTTATCATATAATGTTAGTCCACTAATAATTTTGATGGAAAATACGATAAAGCGTGCGAAAGCGCCATTTGTGAAGTAACTTTACAGTATTGTTAAACATGAAGGGTCATTTGAAATAATTAACCATTAGGCCTATGGATTTTCTGTAATTGTGGATACTAAACGTTGATATAGGCCAAGGTAAAGAAGTAAAACAAATGTAGATTGAGATTCCTATCTAGGACTAGATGTTAGCAAAATAAATATCTTACGGTAATTATACGGTAATATCCTTTTAGTCACTTTGACTATCGCAAAAACTATCACAAATACATGAAGACATGATAATTATTAGTATGTTTTAATTATTTTATAACCTAAAGCCAAGTTAAAGCAGTCTCCTGCTCGATAGCTATAATTATCAGTACTAGGAAGGGCACTGGATTTTAGAACCCAGCTCCAACTGGTCTTTAGCCAAACAACTAGCCAACTTGCCACCTGGCTCAGACCATCAAATAAACCTATGTATTCATCAAAAGTATTTCAAGGTTCTACGTCTTCCGCAAAATATCTTACAGAAAATGTCGGACACATTTATATCTCCAAATTGCCAGTAGAGGTTAATGCTGGGTTTATTAAAATGGCGACGTCGGTAAGATATTCGACCGCGGATCAGTATGTGCGGGGTTCAAATCCGGGGCTCGTCCGTCACTGACATCGCCTTCGAGTGAAGAAACTGACGTTAACATTAGCTTTACCAGCTTTTAAATGTTAGTTTCGTCCCGCGAGAAGAAAATTGGATTGACGCTAAACGATATATCTACTGATAAGCAATCGCAAACCTAATCGAGTTCTCACTTAATGACGGATCAGCGTTCACTGTATTATTACTCTATTAATTTACAGCTACACTTTGTTAATATATATATATATATATATATATATATATATATATATATATATATATATATATTATACATTTAATGTCCGCTTCCACATACAAGGATGGTGTGACGGTACGATATATACGCCAAGTCGCAGTCGCGAATTCGAGACTGCGTTAGCGACGAGGGTTGTTCTCTTCCGAGAGGCGAATCAAAGCCTAGTCGCGTATACTTAGTGACGTTAAAGCGATGGATAGCCAACCATAATGTTTCATTTCCTTATCTAGTCCCCTCCGTGTCGATTCCTTGTCGCTATATATATACTGTATATATATATATATATATATATATATATATATATAATATACATGTATATATAATATACATGTATATATATATATATATATATATAAATATATATCTCTTAGTGCACTTCCTATTGACAGGTCCAAGGTATATAACGCCTCCACTCTTCTCTGTCTTCCGCCTTCCTCTTCATTTCCACATACATTATGAGTGGGTCTTTAAATCATCTAACATACCTAATCTCGGCCTATCTCGGCCTGCCCTTGCCTCTTTATATATATATATATATATATATATATATATATATATATATATATATATATATAATTATATCTAACAAATTGGCAGTTTATTAGGAAAAACATTATTTAAGTGACGGAGGCTCTCTATCCCCGATTATTTTGCTTTTTAAGGTTGTAATCTTTATTACAGTTCGAACAACTTAGATGGCGCAGCAGAAAAGGACACAGTCAAATTCATGGCTCCTTCAATCGGATGAAGCAAAGCAAAGCTTCTATTAATGCTCGGGGCCTCAGTATATCTAAGTAGAAATACTTTCCCGTAGTCTACTTGTTTATATCTATGGAAGCTGCTAAATTGGGAGCTCTATACTGGACACTTATTGTATTGAAACTGTTCATAACTATCACTTTTGCAACCTAACTTTTAAACGATAGATTCGGTAGTCAGATGTAAATGCTACCACTTAGTGAGAATATCTTAGATTTTACTGTCCGATCAGCTCGACCAAGAATTGATCCCGCAACTGTAGTACATGTAACATACCTGATGCTTTACACAATAAGCTATTTAGACATTCTACAATTCACGTAAACGCTGAGAAATACTTCTCCAATAATTGTTCAGTTCATTGATATTAAGTCAGCAATTAACGAAGAATGTTTATGCCAATGTGTTTCACAGTTTATTAATTATTTGTAACGATAAAAAATGTTACTAAGGTTAATGTCATTGAGATTAATGTCATTTAGATTAATGTCATTAAGGCTAATATCGAAGAGATTAATGTATAATATTTATGCAGAGATGTACACGACAGGACCGGTCTGCTCTCGTATAACGTCCTTCACTTGGGCATAGACCTCGTCCGCCGTGTCTCCTCCCACAGTGGCTAACATACAAAATATGCTCCATCACTATCATTATCATCATCATCATCATCATCATCATAATCATCATCATCATCATCGTCATCATCGTCATCGTCATCATCATCATCATTATCATCCTCCCTTGAATCCCAGTTTAACCAGGGTCGGGATACGAATAGACTGCCTCAAATCCTCTCTGTCCTACACCACACCACCAGCCAATCCCCTATTTGAGACTTTCCATTCGTTTAAATTTTTTGTAGCGATTTCTGGAGCCTAGGCGCTCACCAACCGAATGCCCTTTCTGACGTTTGTATGGATCTTAGTGCTTTAGTCGCCTTCTACGACACGTGCAGTCACCGGTTGGTCAAATCTTCAAAAATCTCGGGCACAACACGGGGACAAAATATGCTGCAACATTATTATAAAATTTAATGACGAAATGAGAGAGTGAAGAGGGATATATACAGTAGATGAGAGATGGACAGACAGAAATACAGAAAAATGATGTACTTTCTATATCTATAAACAAACTATTAGAAAAATTGCAACAGCCAACGAACTACCGTAATCGATTAATTTAATTGCCAAAATGATATCTTCTAATTGCTAAATTGCGCTTCTATTTAATTTCAGTTCAACAGGGGATAAAATTGACTGATCGGAAATCTAAGAGCCTTCGACATATTAGACTGTCTATGAGGTAAAACTCAGGAACTTGTAATTCGAGAAATAGTTTCCTACCTGAAAATTGATCGCCGAACTCTTCCTCGATCTTCTTCATTTTCTCAAAAGCTTTTTGAACTTGTTCCGCATCCATATCACTCTCCCACTCGCTTGAATAATAAACGACAGCAGATAGATTATAATATCACGAAAGGAATAAAATAATTATTTTATTTGTATTTGCTAATTATCATTAATTTATGAAAGGCATATCACAATGTCTTAACGTATAATGTCCAGCAATCTATCGTAAAGTAGTGATTGCAAATAATTACTTTGTACAAATCAAGCGTCGCAAAAACACCCGAGCCGACGCAATAATTTCTACTAGCTGCTAAATTGCGCTTTAATTTAAATTCAATTCAACACGAGATTTAATTATTGTAATAAAATCATAATTCTTCATACTTTCTTTTGAGCTTTAAACCAATCAATTTACTTGCGTCTTTAGCAAAGAAGCACCACGGTTCTTATTCTATATCAATAAATTAACTCAATTACTTTCGAGAGAATTACATTACCGGAGCATTTCCACATTATCTGCCTTGACAAAGATAGCAATAGGATAAAGGTCTGCAGCCTCCAGGCGTTTAATAGCATTTCCGCTGACGTCCAGTATACAATGTTTTCCCTTAAAAACAAATAATCACTTAAGCAATTATTATAGTGTACTTCAAGTAAACAAGACCACAGATTTATTTTATAAAACTTATTCTTGAAGAGACTGATAATTCATTTGTACATTCTGCATCGCGCTTGACGACTCGGCCAGACCAAGCGCCTTATGCAAGCGTCAACTTCCGCCTACACTAATGCATGTCGATGATGCATGTCGATGATGCATGTCGATGATGCATGTCGATGATGCATGTCGATGATGCATGTTGAGGATGCATGTCAATGATGCATGTCAATGATGCATGTCAATGATGCATGTCGATGATGCATGTCGATTATGCATGTCAATGATGCATGTCGACGATATATGTCGACGATGCATGTCGATGATGCATGTCAATGATGCATGTCGATGATGCATGATGCATGTAGGTGCATGATTCAAGTCTATATTTATGGTAAAAGATGCGGCGTTATTGCCTTAAGTAATGTTAGTATTGAACATAGGCAATACAGATTTAGATATTTATCAGATTCAGAAGATTTGAGAAAATGAATTTAACGTTCATTAGAGCCTAAAACAACGACATAGACTAAATTTGAAGACTCTAATGCATTTAGAGTAAATATCGATATAGATGATGCCGACAAGTTTATTGCGGAATGTGGCCCACATCTCATTATCAGAGAGTGGGTCTTTAAAGCTCAACCCAAGACCTTAGCTGCATAGGAATGGCTTCTTTAACCAATTTCCACGATATCGACTCTTTAGAAGTTGTCAGTTATAATATGCACGGTTTCAATCAAGGAATCACAATGCTTAAATCTTTATGTTTTAAATATAAATCAAAAGTAATTGTTTGCAGGAACATTGGTTGACTCCTGATCAACTGAGTAACTTCAACTGTTTTAATGACAGCTATATGGTTTATTGTTACTCGTCTATGTGCAATGTACTGAACAATGGTATTTTACGTGGTCGCCCTTTTGGGGGGGTCTTGCTATTCTTATTGATAGAAATTTGTATGATTTATTTAATTCAATAACAGTCGTTGCCTGTGAAGATAGATATGTCATATTAACCCTTGACAACTTGTTACTAATTAATATGGATCTGCCTAGTGGTAAATCCTCGCTAGAGCGTGACGAGCTAGGGTCAATGTTCAACAGGCTTGAAACAGATTTAGTAGGAATTAATTACTCCTACGCTATTATAGGAGGCGATATGAATTGTGATTTACTGCATGTCTTCCGCGCACTCTAAATTTATTAATAATAGATTTAATACTATTGGATTTGATCTATGCAATGAATATATCGAGATACCAAGTGTTGTTAAATATACATTTGCAGCTGAAAAACGTAATGCATACTCCAATATCGATCATTTTTATATCAGTAATTCAAATGTTAAATTTGTTCGTTCATTAACGACCATTCATGATTTTGATAATTTGTCGGATCATCTTCCTGTTGTTTAACGATCAGAAGTGAAGCCATTGTCCCTTGTATTTTAAACAGATGCTCTCCTGTACCACCTATGCATAGTAAGACTATTGTGATCGATAAATGTAGCCTTGATAGTAAATGTAGTAACTCGTGTAAAACCGCTTATTATGAACTTACTAGAAATGAGCTCATTTCATTGCATATGTTATTGAGTGAACTTGATATTAACATTTTATATTGGAATAGACCAGACTTATTTAGTCAATCGGCCATAAATGATATCTATGAAAAAATTATTACCATTTTGTCGAATGCTACCTTGGCAACTATAAAAAGGAAAACAAAAAATGGAGTTAAAATGTTTTGGTGGAGCAGTTCTTTAACCGAGCTTAAAAGCAATTCCATCGCCCATTTCGATAATTGGAATAAGGCAGGTAGGCCGAGTGAAGGCCCATTTTATGATGCTAAATATAAAGCGCATAAGGACTATAAAAGAGATGTAAAACTTGCTAAACATAAATCTAATAAAACTATCTCAGATAATTTGCAGCGAATCTCTTAAATTCCAATAGCAGTAAATTTTGGAGATGCTGGCAAGGGTATTTTAAAAGAAATGACACCAATAAGAAAATAAATGTTGATGGTTTCCAGGATATTCTTGACATTGCTAATCATATAGCAAACAACTTTAATTCTGCCTGTACGCCTAATTCTGAGAATTATCATAATAAAATGAAAAATGTATACGTTAATCGAAAAGTCATTTACTCAAATTGTGATAACGACTGTTTTGTTGATGTAGAATCAGTGTGTAAAGCTGTAAATTGCTTAGATCTCAATCAATTGCTTAGATCTTAGATCGGCAGGTTGTGACGGGTTGACAGTTGAGTATATTATGTTTTGTCATGAATCATTTATTATAATTCTTCGTACCTTTTTTAATATAATGCTTCGTACTGGTGTGGTGCCTGATTCTTTTGGTACTGGAAAAACTACACCCATTCCGAAATTTAATGGTTACAAAAGAGAAGTCTCGGCTGACGATTTCAGAGGAATTACGATCTGTCTAATTTTATCGAAAATTTTTGAACATTGCAAAATTTAAACATTAAAAATTTATTGACATTTCGACATCAAAGAGACAATTTGGGTTCAAGAAACATGTCGGTTGTGTTAACGCTTTGCATTCGTTACCGAAAATCATAAATTATTTTAATGTAAGGAAAAGTACTGTTAACGTTGGAGTAATTGATCTTCGGAAAGCTTTTGACAAATGCAATAGTTATGGTATTTTAAGCATGTTGCAAGCTAAAAGTGTTAACTTTCGCATCATTAACATTCTCGAAAACTGGTTCAATAAGAATGGCACTACTGTTAATGGGTGCTGTTCGGTGTCAGATTATGTTCCTTTACAATCGGGAGTTAAGCAGGGTGGAATTCTCTCACCACTATTGTTTGCGCTTTACGTTGATACTGTTTTAGATAAACTTGAACAATCGAAATATGAATGTTTTATTAACGACAATAGTTTCATGTACGCAGATGATATTATACTACTCAGTATTTCAGTATTTAGGTATGTCTGTCGTTTCTGCAGGGCATTTCAAATTAAACTTACAAAATAGGAAGCAAAAATTCTTTCGAGTACTCAACGCGATTTTTTCAAGAATTGGCACCTCTTCACCGGAGGTAACAGTTTCGTTGACTGAATCGCAATGTGTACCCACGTAACTGAATGGCTTAGACAGTGTTGTACTGTCTAAGTCACAAATCCGCAGCATTGAAAATGCATATACACAGATCTACTCTAAGCTTTTTCATACATTCGATAAGAATATTATAGCTCAAAGTCACTATTACATGGGTCAATTGCCTGCTGAACTAAAAATTGCTACAAGACGATTGAAGTTCTTATCTAAGCTACGTTCAATGGGTAACCATTACTGTGAAATTTTTGATTATAGGCATGAAGAATTATGCAAATTAATGTCTGAGTACAATTGCTTTATTGGATGTAATGTTAAGGATATATCAAAAGTAAACTGGAAGTATTATTTGCGTCTATACTTTGAAATTAATAAACTAAATAAAACTTAAAATTAATGCACGATAAATGAAAAAGTAAAAGAATATAATTTTCTCTAATTTATTTAATTTATTTGTTTATTGCACGCTTTTCGAAGTACATGTGTGTGATGTTTCATGTTCTTTTCGTTTTCGAACACTTTATCTCTTTGCCCTGTTTCGCTGAACATGATTTCACTTTGTATAGTGTACCTTTTATTGTGTAGTTATTGTACTTATGCTACCAATTTCTGGTGAAATAAAGATGCATATATATATATATATATATATATATATATATATATATATATATATATATATATATATATATATATATATATATTACAGTCACGAAAGACATAAATATATGAAAAAGATCCCAAAGAGGTCCTAGAAGATATCATAAGTAAAAAAATAATAAATCTCATAGGACTACGTGCCTCTAAAAGATATCGTGGTAAGCAAGAATACTTCCAGCCTCTGCAGATAACATTTAGTCAGAAAAACAGCATTGAAATATTGACTCTGAAATAACGACGTTGCTATTTTTCAAGTCTAAAGAGTCTGCAACTACTCGCTGCAGGATTTCGGTTCAGCGCATTATAACATATAAAATTGAGCTTATTACGAACATGTAGGCCAAACTATCTTATAATCATGCGCGTTTACAAGATGAATCTGCCTGGCAGCCCAACAGAACCACCAGTGTGCCACTCACATCAAGTTATATTACCAACAAATAATATTTTATCATTATTCATACAATATTTTCATTAAATTTATAAATATTTCATTCTGAAAGTAAAAATTGACTATTTCTGAAATTGTAGCTCAAAGAACTTAATGCAAAAAGACTACCGTTTTAGCCACTTCGATAACAGACTGAGCGTGTGTGCCATAGATATTGTTATTGAACTGGCCGTATTCTATGAACAATCGATTCTCAATGTCTGCCTCCATCTGCTCCCTGGAGGCGACGAAATGGTAGTCAGTCCCGTCTACCTCATTGCCACGAGGAGGTCTCGTAGTGTCTGTTGTGAAATATCATGTAATAGAAATACAAACATAATATATATATATATATATATATAATATATTATATATATAATATATTATATATATATATATATATATATATATATATATATATATATGATGTTATCATCAACATCATCTTCGCTTGAATCCCAATTTATCCAGGGTCGAATATAAAAATATATAATATTTATATAATAGGCCTCTATATATATATATATATATATATATATATATATATATAGGGCCTATATATATATATATATATATATATATATATATATATATATTTTTTTATTTATTTATTTATATAGATGTTACATAAATAATATTCACATAAATTAAAATAAATACAGCTGCAAAACTAAGTGTAATTTCTGTTTCCCTATCACACGGGATACTGTCAGACATAGACGGCGCAGCTGTCCCCTTTCTTCTCACGCAAACATACATTAATTTACACATCTGTACAATAATAGATAATATAGGGAATATAATCAAAATATAAAATGTGATGTCAAGTTTAATGTTTGTCATCTCAATGCCAGAATAATTCCGGATTGACAGGATTTACGAGAGGGTCGGTTTTCTACCCTTATAAACGCTAAAGTAGGTCAACTGACAAATTAGGTCAACTGACTGGTATGGTAGGCATATAAAGAGCTATTTGGAAAGTCTACTGAAAAACGAACCATTCTGAGCTTTGTCACTGAAATGCCATGCCAAATGAACGCACTAAATAACTTAGGCTAAAACTTAGGCTATAAGGGGCTTCTAAATTTTCAAATAGCAAATGTTTCGGGCTAGAATGTAATAGACTGACGATTACTTTTAGTGAAATAAGAAATAATATTACGTAAATTTCAAAATTATGCGGCGCATTGAAATTCGATATTTTTTACACTAAACTACAATTTATGCTCATTTCAAATATTTTTACTTCCTGAAGTTTAGATAACTTAAATTCAAAATATGAAGACGAAATTCTAAATAACTAACGTGGAATGCAAGTCCCAAAACGATCCGGAAAGTCTGCAATAAGATCATCATTAATGCGATCCTTGAGTGGACCCAAAACAAGAACTGGTCTAGCATATTTCACTGAAACAAATAGAAGAAAACCAAATATAAATACTTCATTTTTAAAATTACAATGTATGTGCTGCAATCATTACAATTCAAAAGTACTTTCATCCAGTTAAATTGATTCATCAGAACAAAGTCATTAATTCTCAGATGGGAAAAATTAAAGTTAATTTCTTAACCGCTTAAGCTCGCATTATGCATTTTACGAAAAAGAATTTACTAATATAAAATTAATAAGATAATACTTCATAACAACTCAATAGATAATAGATTAAAAACGTTTATATTTAAACAGTAAATTCTAAAATAGATTCACACTTCAACTTGATCTCTCTAAACGAAATCATAGACTGGTGAGCCTGGTCTTGATCATCAGCGAGAGAAAGAATCCGGTATTTAACATAAGACACGGCTTGCCTGGTCTTCAATTGTTATACTTCATCCATTCAACAAATGGCTCGTCAGTAGAGATATGTTATATTATGATATATGTCATATTTATTTGTTATGATACATGTATCATAACAAATAAAACGTATAGTAAAGCAGGACCATCGGAATATAATTGTGTAAAGTACTGAGTGTAGATTGAAATATATTTAGTGGCAGTTCTTATGAACAGTCTCACATCTCTCCCGCTCTCTCCCTCCTCTCTCTCTCTCTCTCTCTCTCTCTCTCTCTATCTCTCTCCTTCTCTGTCTCTCAAGCTCTCTCTTATTTTGCCTTCTCACTCGTTCACTATACATATTCTATCTTGTATAGCTTCCACACTAAGTAAAGAGTACTCCACCGACAAATTTGCTGATCAAATTAATATGGCAATTTTTTCCAAGCATCTTTTGAGTACAGTTTTGTACGATATGACTTCTAAGGTTTTTTCTCAGCGCCTTCATAAGCTCCTGAATTGCGGCTCATTACGACACGTACACTAATCATGTACATTTGATCCATTCTGCGGTGTTCCAGACAGAAAAGATAATTATTTAATTAATAAGTATATCATTAACGAGGCATAAGAACTATAGCGAGTAAAAATAGTTAAACTTACACTTTTTGCTAATGACGACGTCATATGTGTGAATTTTCTGAAGGGCTAAAATAAGAAAAACATAAATCAAAAATGGCTAACAATATTCATAACAATTAAGCAAACTTTCATTAAATAGCTAACTTCACGCCAGTTAATAAATGTTACAACCGATAATATAATACGAATAGACCCGCTTAATATACAAAATATCTAGTTAATACTGCAGTGTGTACATAGTATAGTATATTTTGCAATTGTACATTGTAGACTCCACGATGATCCTATCACCAAATTATTTTCTTTTTGTAGTTTAAAAGTTCTATCTCTAAAAAATAATTTATATTTCATGCCATATGGAAAACAGCCCTGTTCAGCTGCATAGAAACACTGCAAAGTAAAATGTGTACAAAAGAAATCAAGGAGATTTGCCGCCATTCAAATAATTAATATCCTGTTTCCTTGCTTATCTTTCGACTGGTTTTCTAGATTTGTGATTTAGCATAGTTTTGAAACTATTTTCGTTTGCTCGTCAACTTAGACTAGGTTCAATAATGTTCGAAGCGATCATTGATGACGGTAATAATCTCTAGATGATATATTGTTAATTTTCAAGTATTACTGCAGATTTTCATGCGTCTTGTTAATCACCTCAACTAAATGAGCTCAGTTTGAGATGTACTCAAGTTTTGGTTGTTCTCAAATTTCTTGGACAATGTGCTAACAATTGATTGATGTTTTTAAAGTTTTGCTCTCAAACGACATAGGCCAGAAATTACAGAGAAGCATAATGCAGTCGAATCATCATCGTCGTCGTTGTCATCATCATTATCTTCATCATCATCATCGTCATCAACTTTCCTAGAATCTCAGTTTAACCAGGGTCGGGATACGAGGAGACCTTATCTCATCCTCTCTGTCCAACAACATTGAGTAATCGGATGATTATTCTTCATAACTGTATTTTCGAAATACATATATTATGCTTTACCAATCAACTAATTTACTGGCAGACATAAACTACAACCTTCATCGTCACTTGATTCTCCCTCCGCCTTCTTCTTGCTTTTCTTCTTCTAAAAAACAAAATATTTACAAAATATATTGTGGAAATAAGGAAGCTAATCGATACATGAGTTACGCAGTATTTGGTTTTCAGATTGATCAAATAATGAAGTTTTACTAGAAATATATTATATAAGAACATACACTATTTTGTACATTACTATTTTAGTCAGTATATTAATTTTCAAAAAGACCAGATTAATGTCAGTACATCTTCCGAGAAACAGAGATAGAGAGACTGAAAGACAGAGAGAGAGCGATAGAGATAGAGAGAGAGAGAGAAAGAAAGAGAGAGAGAGAGAGAAAGAGAGAGAGTCTCATCACAGACTACGACACTTTAGAAGTCATATGAGTTATACAGCAAGAAAGTCATTGAAAATTCATCGCACGTGCCTACCTTTTTTCCTCCCTTAGCCTTTCTGCGCTTTTCTCGTTGCATTTCTTCGGCACTGTATGAAAAAGTTAGTAGCAATATAGAATATTAAAACGAAGCACCTGTATACCTAGTTGCCAAACGTTATCAATTAAACACGAAACAGCGTTGAGAACGGATTTCCATATAAATACACGAGATTAGCAACGTTACCAAAATCTACCGAAAAAGGCACAAGAAAATCGTCTAAATTATAGAGCAAAGTGATTATGTTTGAATCTTCATTCCTAATAATGAATCAATGACATTTTTGGGCTTTGGGCTATAGCGACTTTAGCAAATAATACTGATCAACTGAGGCACTTTACCAACAAACATACACAATCAAATAATCTGAAGAAATGATCTTACGTGATTTTCTATCAGGCTTGGTTGACAATTTTAGCTCTACTATTTTAGAATTAACTTAATTTTGATCACATTTAGCTCAGTGAACAATACAAAATCAAAATTGATGTAACTTCCTACAATTGTAAAACTACATCAAAAACTACAACACTAAATAAATGAAACTGAAAGTAAATAAACACCTTGTTTTGCTCGGAATTATTCCAGACTCATCTTCATCTGGAACAATCTTCTTAGCCTGCCACCATTCTCCGTCAGCTGATGAGGTCACCTGCATGATGTCACCATAACGAAAACTCATTGCCTCTTCAGGCATCCCAGGTTCGTCGGCCGGTTCGAAGTCAAACAGTGCTCTGAAAACAACATTTAAACCCGTAAAAACATCACATTTTAAAGCTTATGGTGTATTAATGTAGCCACTCGCCACAGGTCTTTAGGTGCTCCTTCCAATGCAACGTTACTCAAGAAGCGTTCTGCTAGCGAAACGTGTCCTCTGACTTCTCATTTATATCACTTAATGTGTCATATGCGTTGCGATAGCCCTTATAAGAAGTAGTCATTTAGGTAATTTAATAGAATTGTAGAATAATAGTATTTTCCCAGGGTTGTGTCCGGGTTGCTTGAAGAAGTGACCAACCGGTGACTGCACGTGTCGTAGAAGGCGACTAAAGCACTAAGATCCATTCCAACGTCAGAAAGGGCATTCGGTTGGTGAGCGCCTAGGCTCCAGAAATTGATACAAAAATTTAAACGAATGGAAAAGTCTCAAATAGGGGATTGGCTGGTGGTGTGGTGTAGGACAGAGAGGATTTGAGGCAGTCTATTCGTATCCCGACCCTAGTTAAACTGGGATTAATTGAAATATATACTAACATTATCATTACAGCTCAAACACATAGATAGATGTGATCAATCCATATCTTAGTATTTTAGAATGTCTTAATAGCGTAAGGGTAACGTCATGAAGTTTTAACTGACGTGAATTGAACCCTCGTGGTTTCGAATCCCAGCCACGCTGAGCTGAGAGTAAAATTCTCGGGCACTAACTGGCCTGGTTATACGGAAAGTGGTCCAAATTGACTAGCGGTTTAAATATGTGGCATCAAAAATTGCTAGATATCAAAATATTTTATCATTTCACTATATTGCGTTTTTACTTTATATATAAAATACGAGCACAGATTACTTATCTACCCACGTTGCGTTCTGGTTGCAGCAGAATAGGCGTACATTAGATGCGTTAAAAGTTGCAAGAGACTTCGTTGCAAGATGACAAATGAAATACTGTAATGAAAGCTATAATATGGAAGCTATATTTTAAATCTAAGGTTATATTTAGGTTAGTTAATGAGAATGCCTACGTGATACGATCAGTACAATCTGTGTATTAGCAATACCACAACAGGTGTCGACATGAGGTATTGCAGATATACAGATTACTTTCTCGTCAAGTTTCTTAAAAAGCTTCAGAAATTTCTTGTATTATAAGTGTTCTGAATGCGTGATTTATTAAAACACTCATTTATTGTTTGATTGACTGCTTGATGGATCGATTAACTAATTTATGGTCCTATTGATTGATTGATAATTACTTGATAATGAACGGCTGCTTAACATGACTGTTGTCTCTGGTATCTCTGAAAGAACTAGCCACTGATGAAGTGCCAGATATCAGACCTCCACCCGTCGCACTCAACATCTGCTCTCGAAGATCATGAATCTTTGCCTCAAAGCGGTGATATTCTGCACGCAAATAAAAATAGAGAAATCTTTGGCTGGAACCAGCCCCAGGATGATCACATAACCTGACATGACATAAAATGCTAATTCTAGGCCTATCATCTTCATTCAAGTGAATGAATCTAGGAATACTAAATCTTCAATTCGATAACAATATAATCTTTGTTATATACCAATATTTTGAAATATTTGTATTTCTGCGAAGGGTAGTTTATATGTGTTAGTGAAGGAGACTTAGTAATTAGGTAAAGCAATTCAGGACAGTTTAGTCTTCCAAAGAACTACTTGAAGACTTAACTATTAACACTGATCTCCAATTGTGGTATTAGCGGCCTAATGTAGAGTACTTGGAAGACTGGCTGAGTAGAGACCACGGCGACCTAATACAGACCAGGGCGAATTAATATCGAGTTTAGGTTAGGTTATTATTATATTATTAATGTCATTTCTATGTTTGAGGTAAATTTTAAAAAAGCTAAAAACGCTAGTGGTATCGTTAGTTTCCTCACCCGAAAGCGATGACAGTGACGGGCGAGCCCAGCATTTGAACCCCGCACATGCTGATCTGCGGTCGAGTATCTAACCGACATCGCCACTGACTTCAGCCAGTGGCGATGTCGGTAAGAATTTAAACTTAACGGAAAACTTAAATTAAACTAGATTGCGTTATTATTGTGATATTGTCAAATTACCTATAGAAGCAAAATATGCAATCCCATTATGGAGAAGAGTGGAGGCGTTATATGTCATTGACCTGCCAGTAGGCAGTGCACTAAGACAGAGACCCTCTGGTACATTTTATTGTTTTTTATCTTTTCATTTACAACCTGTTTTAAGATGCTGAATGTCGAATTAAAAAGCTCGTTAAATAATTTAAATTTATTCTTAATTTTGCCATTATGTAATGCTAAGAATAAGTTTTTAATATCAATTTTTAAGTCAATATCTACGTTTGAAGAGCTTATACAGGTACAGTAACAAGATATGACTAGAATAATGTAACATTAATAATTTGCAATAGATAATATATACATTCAATCACAGTTTTAATTTTTGTATTTATTTTATAATTAATGCATAGGGACCCTATATTATATAATGCATAATATATGCACATACCGTATATATAACAACTCGTTATATAAACTGCATATTATAATAGTAGGTCTCAGTCGCACAATTTTCTATGTTCCGAGCAGGACAATATTTTCTGATTAACATATTTCAAGCCGGTATTACAAATAGGAACACGAAAACCTTCAGGACGATGCTGTGCGTATATTTCCACAGTTTCTCCCGATCCTTTGAGAACAGCCGCAGCTTGTTCGTGAGTGGCATCTCTTAAGTCGACGCCGTTTACCTGCAGCAACCAAACCATTCACTGGATTCCGATAAATGATAGATTTTGAAGAGCAAAACTTAACAAATAGTAAAGTTCATAATTTAAGCTACCCATATTAGCAATAACTTCGGGTTCCATGCAGCTTTGAAGATAATTATTAATAATATTAATTAATTAGTCAATTATTTATAATAATTCTCATCATCATCATCTTCCCTTCAAGCCCAGATTATCTAAGGTTGGGATACGAATAGACCTCCACTCTTCTCTATCTCACAACAAATCATCAGTCAATAAGCTCTTCCACTCGTTTAAAAAATTTGCAGCAAATTTCTGGTGCCTAGGCGCTCACAAACCGATTGCCCTTTCTGAAGTTAGAATTATTCATATTAATAAGATTATTAATAATTTGGAGGATAATGGAACTAGCAACTATATCAACTGATTCATTAGTTCTTACTATATTAATATGATGAGCAATCTCAATTTAATTTAATTTTTGTAGCATGGAATTAAGCCGATCCGAATTGTGAGTCTATGACGTACTGTAAGCTAACAAAATCTAAAAACAAAACACTCTGTAAAGTCAACCACATTACTAGTTATCAACGAATGTCAATCAGCACAAATTAAATCAAACGAACTACAGCATATTGAATGATTTCAAAAGCACTGCAGAACGGTCTTACTTTCATACATAAATATGTTGACATTGCAATTGTTGCAGTACTTCACACACGATTCCCTTCACTTCAAAGTTTACACATCATTTCACTTCACACGTCAATTCACACTTCACACATACTTCAAAAACGCACACAATTCACACGCACACAAATACACACTTCACTAAATATCGCAAATTTGTCTGCATATTGGGAGGGGATATGCGTAACAGTTAGAGTGTTCGTCTCGGATACAAATGGCCTGCGTCCAAACCTCAGGTCAGTCAGCAAATGATGGATATCTCCCGGGACCAATGAAGGGTTAATCATGTGCCGAAGCTTGCTGCCATGTTTGGCGCCATAAATAGCAACGCTATGATTAGCCACTGAAAGGCTTTACAATAACCTGTCAGAATGTGTAAAGCAGTCTAAATGGCTCTTAAGGCTGGAGTCTTAAGATCCACCGGCTCCAGTGTTGAGGCTGGAGTCAGTGGCGATGCTGATAAGATATTCGATCGCGGATCAGTAAGTGCGGGGTTCAAATCCTGGGCTCGCTCGTCACTGACATTGCTGAGGAAACTGACGTTAACATTAGCTTTTAGCTTCTTAGCTTTACTTTAAAACAATCACGTAAGATCTTTCTGGTCCAGTACAGTAGTTTTTATTTAATTAATTAGACTCATGTTATCTTATTAATTAGACTCATATTGTTATCTAATTAATTAGACTCATGTAATCTTATTAATTAGACTCATGTTATCTAATTAATTAGACTCATGTTATATAATTAATTAGACTCATGTTAGGTCTACTTACAGACAGCAGCTGATCTCCACGCTTCAGTTGACCGCTGAGGTCGGCGGGACCCCCCGCCTGAATAAGCGACACGAATATCCCCTCACCATCCTCACCCCCCACAATATTGAACCCCAGCCCGGTGCTGCCCTTCTTTAAAATTATTTTTCTCGGAGCCGCCCTATGAATATTGATACAAGATTAAGAATGAGAAACTTTGGGGTTAATAATGTCCGTTAACTTATCCAGTAGGACTGGTGTTACGGGTCTTAGCTGCCTCTTGAACCAGTATAATATAGTTAAATTAAATTAATTTAAATTAAAAAAATTTATTGACTGTCAAAAATGTCAAATGTCAAAAATACTTTCAGATGTTAATTTTTAATAACTGCATTCGTTCCATCAAAAAGCTAAAATTAAAAATATAACTAAATAATTTCTTAACGTGATCTCAATTCAGAGGCCTAATATTGGATTTCATGATAAGCATAATACTTATGCAATAGTTAAGTACTTTAAAAATGTCTATAATACAGTTTAAATAGTAAAGTATATTAAATGAAACAAATTAAATTATCAACTTAATATTATGCAAACGTTATTTAAAAAGAAATAGAATTGTTATCAAGTTCATCAAAAGCTTTGAATAATTGTATTATTAACATTTAAAAATAAAAATAAATAAGACAATTTAAAATAAACATTATATTTATACAGTCAAAAACCATTTAAGTAAACATTGTGCAAGATATATAGCAAAACAGAAAAATGCTTACCCAGAGCTATCAGGTTTTGCAGCAACTGGAGGTTTTGGTTTTTTCTTTGGTGCTTTCTTGACAACAGCGTAAGTTGCTGCGACCTCAGGCTCGACTTCAGGCTCAGGTTGCACATGTTGCTTCGGTTGCTTTCGTTGTGGCGGTGTTTGTTGTTGCACTGGTTGCTCTTGCTTAATTGGTTTTTGTTGCTCTGAATGCGCAATGCTCTTGGGTGAAGCTTAAGAACGTCAAATCATAAAATAAACAAATGAAAATTGAATATATTCAACAACAAGGTATCAATACTGAAACATTGCTATATGAAAAACTGCGACAGGACTGGTTTCGTAACACATTTAAATGCAATTGTAAACATTTCTAAAACTTACGTAAGCTAGGTCCAGTGTTAAGTGGTAGCCCCATGTTATATGTTATTATAATGCAATCGTAAACAGCTAGGTGTATATGAAATTTTACAGTAGGCCTAAGTGTTTGTAATAAACTTTTCAAATAAACACTTTCTAATAGGGAGCTAAAAAGTTGCTGATATGACCCTGTGAGCAAATTCAAAACAAAAACAAACTGTTTCAGTAGGGGCAAAATACAAAAAACTTATTCACAATCTAGTAATAATACAGCTGTGAAACAAATAAGAAATATAGAACTGTATACAATTGTGAATCATATTATTAATATTTTTGCATATTTACCAGCACGTGAGTCAGAGGCAGGTTTAGCAATCAGGAATCGAACTCTTTCCTTTGTTGCCTTCAGTGCGGCCACAGCTTCCTCGTGCGTTACATCGTGCAGATACGTGTCGTTCACCTGATGGAAACACAGTATGAAGTCAATTACGTTAACAAAATCAAGCAACGCGTTAATTTTAGAATCGTTCAATTAAATATAAATCAATAAATATATAGTAACGTTCTACAGGGAGTCGAAAGGGAAATATCAATCTAAAAGTTGATAAAATATCATAAAATATAAACAACATGGTATTGCAAAATTAAACCTGTAAAACATGTATGTAATAGCACCAAGATATAGCTCGAAAAAAACCGAGTCATTCAGCCCCTCCCTGATAATATATTTTTTTATATATTGATCAAAATTATAATTTTTTCCATAGAATTTTGAGAAAATAAACCTAAACAAATAAATAAATAAACCTAAATATATGAATAAAATAAGCCTAAATAAACCTAAATAAAGACTAGCGAAATAAATAAATGAATGAAGAATGAATTAGCTTTGTTTCAAACGATCTTACAGCCATATTCCTCTTGGTGCTGAAAGCTGAATAAAAAGGATTAGCTAATACTTAAATTCAGTGCTGGCTCGGGTGCATCTATAATTTAATACTTAAAAATAGTATTACTTATACTTAGTATGCTCAAAGATTTAATTAAACATAACCTAATATTATTATTAGCAGATTATATAATTAGGAAGATTTTATCTGTAAAAATGTAAGAATGTCACGAGCATGGTTAGTAGTTATAATGAGTGAATAATTATACCCGCTGGAAAGGTGAATATTGTAAAATTTAATTCGAAATTAAAATGCATTAGAAATTAATTAATGTATTCTTCTCCAGTCTTAAACAAAAACCTAAGAATTTTTGGAAATTCATTAAATCTAAAGATATTTCTAGAGCTGAAATATAGAACAACTAACAGCGATGATTTTATCTCCCACACTCAATCTCCCATCTTGATGCGCCGCCCCACCTTCAGTCAGCTTTGTGATATAGACAGCATTATCTCCAACATAGTGTTGATTGTCTGTGCCGCCTCCAATACTAAATCCAAGCCCACCGGGGCCCTTCTTCAAATTTACTTCAATTATGGCTTCGGCAGCTGCCTTCGGTCTTCTTATCACCTGTTTATTTCCAAGAATACAATAAATATCATGTAATAAATATAGCAAAATATGTTATAAGAAATCAGAGTAAAACTCAATAAACGTGCAAACATTAAATTATAAAATTCAAATGGCTGAATGTTTAACGGATTTAAATATGAATGATTGAACTCATCGAAGTAATCTATTATCCAAATAAAATCTACCTGAATAGTAATTCCAGAGAATGATATTCAATGAAGCCTACTACAAATAATATCAAGTCGATCTCATGCTCCGTAAACAGATAGCAAACGCAGCCCGAATCTAAATTAATAAATAATGCTAGTTTTACTATAACATTCATTTAAATTAAATGAAACCCTCATAACATTTGAAAAACTAGATAAATTCTATAACAAAGAGAACATTCATAACCGCATAAGAAGAAGAGAAAAGAGGCAGGTAGCAAAACGATTGGGGAACTAGAGTCTAGATCACAGATTCAAAGAAGCATGGCTGGGACATTTGACTAGCTCAAGGCAGGCGTTTGTACAATGAAACATAATTTAAGGCTCTGATATACCATCTTAACATTGTTGCCGGCCTGTTTGAGTACCGCCACAGATTGTGCGTGCGACACACTCTCCATTGTCATTGAATTCACAGACACGATCACATCGTTCACTCTGTGTGGACAAAAAGCACAGCAATGGAAGATAGATTCTCTCCATAGCAAAATATACTATAATACATGTACACAAGAGAAATTACATGTTTCAACAAAATGATTTTAGTTTTTTTTTTTTTTTTCAAAATATTTCAGAATAGATCAGTCAAACAAGCCTTTTCCTTCTGGCACTACATATTATTTTAATATTGCATGGATTTAAAGTTAGCATATCATTTGCATATGTACGACAAGCGCATCTATTTATCTATTTAATATCTTGTACTTCAGTCAACTCATCTATCAATGTATAAAAGTAGTGCTTTTTTACAAATCATTGCACATAACAATATAATTTTCATAGATTATGCACATACTACTAGAATCAGAGACACGATTGCATATTAAATTCAATGCCCACGTAATATATAATTTTCATAAATCTTGAACTTTATTACTTTTAGACAAACAACCCGGAACTCTTATCATATTTTTGTATCTGAGTGTAAATACCTTAACAATATACTAGAAGGCCATGCATTTCACTGAATTTTACCATTACAAAAAACACACTTGAATGAAAACACATTGAGTGAGTCAAAACGAAAATAGATTTATTATCCTAATAGCAGATAACAAATAAATTTACAATTACCTTAATCTGCCATCTCTTGCAGCTAGTCCACCTTCAATCAGCTTGGTAATGAAAATGCTGGGATCATTTCCAACATGAGGATTGTCAGTGCCTCCAGAAATACTGAATCCTAGTCCTCCTGATCCCTAAACATTTAGGAACGCAGATGAAGCAATAAACCAGAACGAATAGACTAAGACATAATGTAACAATTAATTTGGTTTCTTCAAGATGATATACAGTCAGTCATACGAGAAGCAAATAGAAATTCTCTCTCTCTCTCTCTCTCTCTCTCTCTCTCTCTGTCGTTCTCTACTATAATGTGCAGGTAATCAAGGATTTCAGCAGAATATATCACTTGCTAACAAAGTATTACAGTAATTTTTGTATTGACTACATCAAATTTTACTTCTCATTCATTAAATGGGCTCTCATGTAGTTAAATACCCTTCATAAAAACACTTCCCTTTGATTTGTTGAATACAGGAACAATTACAAATATACAAGACTGTGATATAACCTGAAAAACACATAACATGAAAAGGCCAGACTTACCGATATTATATCTAAGAATAATGCCAAAATACTACTATAAGCAATCAATTTCTGCGTAAATTAATTATGCTTCTAATAAATAAATGTTTAAATGAATTGTTATAAAATACTATGTACATTCAATGCATGCTATGAATAAAAACTAAAATATTACCTTTTCTAGCTCAATCTCGTGATATTCCCAATTTTCATAATCACGTGCCTGTACAAATATATAGCAAATTTTCGAGAGACTTATATATAAAACAACTCTATAAATTTGCCTAGAAACTGCCATTCATCGAAGCACTCCCACTTAGTCTAGATTGATTGTAAATGTGAAAGAGCAGATAAAGAATCAAAGAATTAGTTCAATAGTCTAGCTGTGTGTCCTAATCTATTTCAATTGAGTTATATTAGTAAATCATTGATCACCTTATTTTGCTGATATAATTTAAGAATTTAACTTCACTGAACTGATAAGTCCATCTGAACTTCGATAAATTTTATTGAACTAAATAACCTTTTACAAATACGAAAAAATCTTTAAAATCTATAGCATCAGTAATCAGTATGATTAAAAGTAACATTATTAAAAAATCTCTAGCAAATACATAAAAAAGAAATTTTTAAACCAATAATTTATACAAAACAAATGTAATATCTTACAATAGGTCAATAATTTATATTACATAAAAAATGATAAGAAATAAAATACTAAGTTAGATGGCCTTCCACAGTCTCTGCTTTAGTCGACTTCAATACATCACATAAAATCTTCGTTTTGCAGCTTCAAAAGTTCTCCAATTAACATACAGGGATTTTAGCAGAAAATCAAGTACTACTTACATTTTGCTGAGGAGCAGGAGGTTGTTCACGACTCAAGTCTGATTTTCCACTCATATAAGAATCTCTCATTAGCTCAGGCGGTGGAGGAGGCAAGGGTTCCTCAGTGACCAACCGAGATGATACATTGTTGTTCTAGTGCAACATCAAAACAAATTAGTCCATTAGTAGAGCGTTAACGGAGTGTTCTCTCTCTCTCTCTCTCTAGTGTTTGGCTAAATGGCAGGTCCAAGGGACAGATTCCTACTCATATGCCGCTTTTCACCCTGCATGAAGTGCACTTCATCGATCAAAAGTTAATCCCTTCACAAAGGGCTATGTGTCAAAGTTCAAGTTTCAAATTATAACATGTAAATATATTATGCATGTCTATGAATTAATTTTAAAACTAACAAAAATACAAATTCTAAAATAAATCTTTCAACCAGAATAAAAGTATATAAAGCAGAATTAGAATATAATTGAAACCTGGAAATCATTTTGATGAAAATTGACGGGTGTTTTGCGCTCAGCAACACGTGATGCAACCATTTCTGCAACTTTAGGACCATTATCAGTTCTACGATCATCTAGTAAAGTTATCTCATAATATTCCTGAATATCTGCAACAATTAGCATCTAGTAATGTTATCTCAGAATATTTTGGAATATCTAAAACAATTAGCAAACTGCATTGATTATTATGACACAGAATAAACAAAGAAATCATCATTATAAAATCAAAGAAATTTAATGAAAAATTGTTAAGCTTTCTAAAAACATATAAGATCAACAATGCAACAAATTTAGATTTAGGAATATATATTTTAATAAAAGCAGATTTAAAGTATATTACTAATTGTTAGATAACTTAAGAGACTAGTAATATGATAGAACTATTTACTGGATCTAGAATTTAATTGATAGCGTAATGACAAAATTGATAGCATTTTATTAAAGATTTGAAATGACAGCTATGAAACTACAATACGACACTGATAACTTAAGTACTTGACAGTATTGCTACTCTATTATATGTATAATTCATCTGGTACTAGTGGCATGGAAAGAGCCCTTAAACTTACGGTGCTTAGAAAGACAAAATTTAAAGTATATAACTAACCAAGCATGGCACTAAAAAGACGACTTTGAAATGTCTGTATCACTTTTTCCATAGAGGCTCGCAGAGCTGCATCCTGCGGCTTGTTCAGCTTTCCATGATACTCCTCCAGCAGTGCCAATGCTCTCCTGGCATCTAAGTACAAAGAATACAAAAAACACATGCAGAATGTTCTACAACAACGGAACTAATACTAATTTAAAAAAAGTCAAATACAATGGATTCATAGAGTGGATCAAAATCTGTACCATATGTAACAAATAAAACAATTAGTCAAGGTATCCTTCATTGAATGTTTAAATTTTTAAATTAGTAAATTACCTACATCTTAAATAATGTCTCTCAAAATCTCTTTAGCTGTTTAACCTCTGCAAATGCAATAATCAAGATAAATTCATACTAAGATATTATAAGAATTTCGAGTTGGCAACGCTGTATTTAATTAGATTAAATATAGAAATTATAGGCTACAAATAAAGATTGCATTTAAAAACGCATGCAATTCTACCGACCATGAAATTGGGGCGGATAAATGATCATGAAGAGGATTGAAGAGCTAAATTCTGATTGGTTGACAACTTTGGAAAGCAACGATTCTGATTGGCTCGTGAGCATTGCATCGATCAACGATATATAACTAGGTGACAGGCAATGGAAGTTTAGTTCTATTCTGAAATCTGGCTTCTACAAATTACTAGCTGAGCTTGCTTAATATAATTATTAAAGAATTATTGCAGCAAAACCATAAACTAGTAGATTTCCTACAAGCGTTTGAATTTCTGATTGAATTCGTTAGAATGCTGTCCTACTACACCCTCTATAGGTCGGTGTTAGTTTGCATGACACAAATACAAATTCTATATCAGAGCTAGCAAGTATGCCCCCCGGGATTTGCAGATTTATGCCTATTAGTCATCTAAACCCTCTATAGGTCGGTTAGATTAGACAATACATCATATCTCATATCCGATATAAATCCTGAATTGACCAGAAACGCAAATTGCTAGAATTAAATCCAGTCAAAGCGTTTTCTCGTCAATGCAGGTAATATCTGCTGCATTCAAATACTTCGCAGAAGATAGAAGAAAAGAAGACAGATGTTTGAAGATAGGAGAAAACAAGGGAAGTATAATATACATAGACGAGACGTGCCGTGAAGCAATAATTCGTTCTCCTGTTCTATATTATTTTGAACTTTACTTAACTGACTGATTAAGATATTTAATTTTCGTAGTTATCGTTTTACGTTCTATTCTATTTAATGTTGTAGTTTAATTCTTTAGATTATATCGTATTTCTTAGTTCATAATAAATCATTAAAAGCATAAAGCTATTTACCTTTTGTGTTAATATATTTAGCAAGAATTAATATAAGTAAAACACAAATAACACACACCATATAAATTACTACATATTGAACTATAAATATGAGTTCTATTCGTAACAGCTCCAGTCTAATTGATTCAGCCTCTAACTGGCTATATGAGCAAGAGATCCTTGCGCCCTCCAGATGAATACCGCCGAAGCATGAAGAGTTACTAAAATCAAACCCACGACTCCATTTCCAAACTCCCATAAAGGACAGAGGATTGGAGAACCCTATAATATAACTATTCAAGGCCATCAATCAATTTTGGATGAGATAACAAGTATACTGACAAATGAATGTGCTTAAACGTTCCACATTCAAAACAATAATTGTTAATGAACTTACCCCAAGTCAAGCAGCCAGTCTTTAGACAAAGCTGCTAATTTAAAATTGTTTAGCCAACATTTTAAAAATAATTAGTCCATTAAAATCTATTAAATCTATTAATAAAATCAAGCACTATGGATTTCAAAGCCAAACCAAATGCAAACAAACATATTATACTTATCTGGCAAACAGTGCAAATCCAATATCTGGCAAACAAGACCAACATTAGGGAATTAAAGGAGAGGTTTATATGTTGATTGCAATAGTATGCTGTACTCCTCCTTTGTCTCAATACCAGGACAGTACTTGTCAGTACTTAAACTGTACTGACCTTAATCATAAAGACCTTAATGGTGCCAGTTGGTAGCTAAGTCGGTAGCATGCTTGTCTGATTAGCAAAACGTTTTGGAATGTATACCCTGCCTTAACGTCTGTGAAAATACACTTGCATATGGAAACAGAAGTTAAAGTTAGCTTTATTTAATGTCTTTTATGCAAAAGATATGAATATTGAAAAATTATATCCTAGGCATGAAGAACACCATAAAGATATATATAATGACTAAATGTGAATAAATGAAAATATATAGAACTTGCTATTATGCTTCCAAAATAATTTAAAATGCTAAAGGCTTACCTTCACGCTTAATAGGCATCCTTCTGGTTTACAAAGATATTTCTTACTTTATCCACACGGCTTCCGAAAGTGTTATCTTTAATATCTCATAAATAACCATACAAAAAATTCTATCATTATATCACCTACAAATATATAAATGAAATTTTTCTTTTTGGTAACCATTTACATTTATTAATTAGAAATACACTACAATTTTCATGCGAAAATCGCAAATATACTGTCTAGGGTTTTACCTGGAATTCATTTCTAAAATCTGTTTTTTAAACTTTTAGATACATTTTCTCAGGGTTTAATCCCATACTATTTTCTACTGGAAATTTTATTCATTCAATAAATGACTAAGAATGAATTCTGATGGAACATCGCTAAAGTAAAAAGATTCCTTTTTAATAACTGAGCATTTGAGACTGAAAAATCAATATCTGCCTGTACCTCTGGTTATAAGATCAATTGCCAAAATTGCTGATCAGATAGTAAATATATAGAATTATTAACACTAAAAACCCTAACGTGGGTCAATTGACCCAAACGCTACTTTCGAACAGCACTACGACTACACTGTAGTTCCTACAACCATCAAACTTCGTGACTTTTATTTATTCAAGGCATATTACATGAACAATATATAATATTATTATTGACTCATCACCCATTCCATCACATGAAGCGTGTATACCTAGAATGCCTAAAGTGGGTCAATTGACCAAATATTGCTAGTCAAAATGCTCTTCGTCAAACTACTGAACTAATAAGGAACAGTTTCGATTTACTTGACCGGAGTGGCTAAGACCTTAATCCAAAATAATGTTTTAAAATTATTGTCAACATTTTTTCACAAAAAATATCAAAAATTCAGTGTTTTGACTCTCAATCATCATTGACCCCTAGGGCTACACTAATATAGTTCTCCACAAACCACGATGTTCACTTGGAGCCTTCACTGTCACAAATATCGCATAAGTTCACAGAAACTATTGACCATAGACCAAGCATTGACCAAGGAATGCCTCGATTTCGGTTTCTGTTACATCCCATGTAGCATCTGTCAAACGAGATATTCAACGGTACATCATTTGATATGGTGTATCATATCCTCGTCCATAATTCTGCGAAAGGCTTCCAGGGGAGTTGATATGACTCGCAAGTACGCCGTGACACCAGGCTTTGATTTCAAAATATTCTACTTCTGAAATTTGTCGCAAATTGCTTGATCTGTAATAATGATCCAAGGCGTTCCGTCCTTGCAGTGCACAAATATGGTGATATCACTACAGTCCCCTTGAACAACCCCCGCATCACCAGGACTGCCTCAATTACTACCAGAAGCCTTGCGAGTTTCATCAGAGTTATCAATCTTCAACATCATCATCATCGCCAATAACATTATTGTCATTATCGCCGTTTTCAACCTCTGAACCTTCGTAACTGAAATCAGAATCTAATTCAATATTCGAGTTCGATTGATCACTAGCTGCATCTGAACCATCCGATTCACTGCCACTCTCATCCTCCAACACGCTCTACAGTTTTGCAAGTGCCTGCTGCGCAGTCAAACGCCTGGGGCGTTGTGACGAAGTGTTGCATTGCTCAATAGGGCATGGCTGACTACTGGAAGGAACAATTGTCGTAAAGTTGTCCATTTTATAATGTCTATCTTAGACAGAATTGCTGTTAAAATCTTGAGAAGATATTTCAATTAGTTTCCAAAAGTTCTATCCATAACCCTAATATTGTCCAAAATTCTAAAATATATGTTTGGAGTTAGGCTTAATGTTAAAATTCAGGATTAAGAAATATAACAAAGTTAGGATTACTGACTAAGTTTAGCGCTAGGATAAATTGAAAGAACGAGAACAATTCCTCTTTCCTCTGGTATCTCTTGAAATTTTTCCAAATAGATTATACTTCCCCCACTGGTTTTCTGTTCAATTTGCATTTTATTTAGGGTAGTATTTTGGTTAGGGTTAGACTTTTAGGAGCCTAATAGGAAGTTTTAGTAATTTCGTATATTATTCAATTTTAAAGCCTTTGTTTCTTTATTAAGAAAAGTTTTTAATTTTTATTTTAGAACTTTACAGTAGCTAAGAATAGTAACAAAAGTAGATAACACTAAGCATCTCTTACTTTAAGAATTCTATTAATGATTAAAAAAATGACTGAGTAAAATAACCAATAATTCAAATGAATTACATGCTGGCTCAATTGACCCATTTTAGGGTTTCTAGGTATAATGAAATCTCCTGATTTCTAGTGTTAATTCATAAATAGGCAAGTATTTTGATATTTTTCATTTACATGTACATTTTATTTTGATACCAATATTTATGGGAAATTTCTCTTTTTGCTAAAGCGAAAGAAACCGGCATTAACACAACATGTGTACAATGAAATTAATTTATATAATTAAAATTTGTTTAGCTAATTCAATATTCCACTAGCTTACCAAAGTCTAGTTAAATTAATAAGGATAAATTTATAAAACTTCATGTCCACAAAACTTTGAATCTTTGCACTTTAAAAAGTCTCACATAGCAGAATTAGAGACCTGCAATTTGGGTTCAATATATTTTTTATATGGCAGCGTATTAGACAATTACAAATTTGTAATAAGCTGATGTCCAACACAGTACACGTATACAGCTAGTATAAAATAATAGTTATAATTGTCAGAATTTTTAAAAATATTTTATGTTAATTTAAAAATGTATATTTATAGTATAACATAAACTTTCATCCTTACTTACAAAGAGGCTGATTTGTGAATTTTCTTGAGGTACCATATTGTAAATTGGCTGCGTGTCTATATTCATGTGAATGAATATAGCATAATTTGAAATAAACTATATTGTGTAAAGGCTTCTTTCTCAATAAAAGTAATGGTATTTTGTTACTTTTTCAAATAGCTTATCTGCTATGCAAACGCGCCGTAATAGTGAGTGTAGGAGTTTTTGATAGTAGATATTGAAATTATAGTAATATATTGGACAAGAAACACAAAATTTCATGTAATTTGAGCGAACTTTAACAACAAACAAGATAATTATTATTCTATTGTTATTAACAACGGAAACTCAATCAATTTAACTCATATAGGTCTAGCAATGTCATAGTCGAAATCTATCTTCGAGACTACTTTACAGAAAGGGTTCAATAATAACAGTAAGTTAGATAGAAATTTACGTTTAAATTTGCCGATAGCATATATGACTTGTGAAGAACGCCTAGTACAGATATTACAATCTTGCTTAGTATAAACTAAATAATATAACCAATAATATTTTAATTTTTCAAGAACTGGTGAATCAGAAGCAGTGCATATATTTCTATGTGTTTAATTCAATAAAAACGAAAATTCAATAACACGAAAATCCAAAGAATATTATTGTTTACCACCTGTGCACTGCGCTAATCACTCAGGTGTGCACACGTTTTGTGTTGTTGTTGTTGTTGTTGTAGTGACGTACAGGAGGAGAGATTTGAGAAATCCTAATTACACATAATTATACTTATACATCAATACACTATAATTTTTACAGAATTATACAATAATGAATATATTATCACTCAATATAGATGGTACTACACTTTAACAGTTCCAAAATGCTAGAATAAAAATCTTAAACCACATATCAGTTTTTCAAGACGTTTAGCGTTAAATTTATAAACTTTTGAAGTAATTAATGAGTAGTACACGCCATATAGTATAGAACTATATTTATTCTTGCATCTTCATGGAAAATTATAGTATACTTAGGCTTATGTGTAAGTATATATGTAGTATAATTATTTAGTTAGCATTTCTCACACCTGTCCTCCTTTATGATTATGTAAAAATAGTGTTGTTGACATTTTTAGCTCGACAACAACAACAACAACAGCATTAGTGGGCAACTGTTGTCCATGACAACATCGAATACTGTGGAACCAAATTAAAACCGATGAGCAGAGTGAGGGGTCCATAACCGGTGCGAGCCATAATCCGGGTGGTCAGTCCATGGAAGGGCACTAGCGGAATGGAGGCTTACTTGTTGGTCTCAGGTCATGGACATTTGGTGGATTATCAAAGCTGAAGAGAAATGCTTTAAACCGCCTATGAACCTGTTCGTAAAGTAGGAAAGGCTAATCTGGAATAGATGAGGGCAGAGTGCAAGGAAGAGAATTCCAGATGTGTATGGGACAGCATGCTGGAAGGATCGAGCGCCTATAATATATAGACAGCCTGCTTCGTGAAGGAATGGTTTACACACTTTTACTACTGGTGATTGCTTTACCCCCAGTCTACGCACTTCTTCCTTTAAGAGTACGCAACTCAAAAATTTTTAAAGAGAATTCCAGATGTGTATGGGACAGCATGCTGGAAGGATCGAGCGCCTATAATATATAGACAGCCTGCTTCGTGAAGGAATGGTTTACACACTTTTACTACTGGTGATTACTTTACCCCCAGTCTACGCACTTCTTCCTTTAAGAGTACGCAACTCAAAAATTTTTACCTTTAGGTTAATCCTTCTATTTGAGTTCACACTTAGCCTAACCCTTTTAATTATAAATTATTTCTTTCCTACAGGTTAGTCATAAATACCTGGGCATCCTTTAGCACTTCACAAAGAATGAACTGGAAAACTACACAGAATGAATGACACCTTAGCAAAATTAAATAAAATTATAATGCAACCAAGCAGCACACGTTTCAACACACGAGCCACATGAATGATCCACCTGGAATCAGTGGAAAGGCCAAGGTCCCCCAATTGTTCCAATGTTGCTGATCAAGAGATTTTTCGTAAACTAATATTGTGACTACATAAGTTCCTAAGCAGTCTACACGTTCTTCATTCTCTTTTCGAGATTTGGGTTCATGTTTAAGCATGTATTTGGTTTTATAAGTTAGATAAATATAACCATAGGCCCGTAATGGGCCTAGAGTTAAATAGACTCATTACGAAAAATTCTTATTTAATACGTCACATACACTGTATGTGTGTGACGTATTAAATATGCCCTTACATTCATTCATGAATTTAAAATTGTAAATGATTAGAACGTGAGCACTAGCGCATTAGTGAACTGGTTATATTGTTAACTCATCGAACTCTGAAGCCACCCATAATTAAAACCCTGCCGTCTGGCCAATGAAATTATTGTACCGGCGCGCCGCCACTGTCTAAAAATAGTAGAGAGCGTTTCACAGTGCCATTTCATTTTAATGCATCTGCTTCGATTTTCAGTAAAAACGACTTTTGAAATGACTGTTACATAATATTTGATGATACTTGAATTTTTTTGCTTAAATTGTTTAAATAGTGCAAGGTCCTGTTGTTTATTGGCTTACCTAAATGCTGGTAAAGCTAACGTTAGCGTCAGTTTCCCCACTCGAAAGCGATGTCAGGGACGGACGAGCCCAGGATTTGAACCCCGCACATACTGATCCGCGGTCGAATATCTTACCGACATCGCCACTGGCTCCAGCCAGTGGAGATCTACGTCTGCACAGAATCGCTTCACTGGAACATTTGGACGTTTACTAAAATGTTTTAACGGAAGCCTTAATGTCACTCTCGTCCGAGTCCCAGGGTCTGAATCATCCCGGAAGGAATTTCATGAGCTAATTTAAGAACTGATCGTTATCAAGTTCCCTTCTTTTGTCAAAGATGTTGTCTTTGCAGATCAGCAATACTTTAATTTATTAATTACTTACTTTTATATAATTTATTTGAGAAAGCGATAAGGGAAGTTCATGCACTTCTGTTAAAGCGCTACATAAAAAATTGTTTTTAGGCTTCATTTTGGATTGTTACTACATTTAACCGTAACATGTTGATGAATCAGAGCATTGGTGACTGTGAGTGACCCCATGCATGCCAGAAATGCTAAATGCTTTCAATGTTGGTAAATTAAGCATTACTTTTCCATGGTTTATTTATTTTTCATTGAGTCAAAGTATATGATAAATAAACGAATCAAAAGATAAATAAAATATACCAATCAAGTCGAATAAAATATAAATATAAAATAAACGAATATAATTTTAGCAATTATTCTGTACTAATTATTAAAATTTATGACAGCTTACGGTTATAGAAACTATAATTATTTAACAAACATATCAATAATAGGCCCTATCTGTAAACGCGCCAGGAAGGGCTTCAGATTCAAGGAGGATAGGCATAATAATCACTACAGCAGTTGTTATAATACTAACTGTTAATAATAGTAGTTCGTATCTCTTATCGTTTTTCAATAGGTGAAAAACGACAGACGACACTAAAAAGAAGAGTGTGAGTGATATTCGGAAGAGAGAAAGTGCGAGATTGACAAAACAAAGAGAGAGAAAGCAAAAAAGCTAACGTTAACGTTAGTTTCCTCACTCGAAAGCGATGTCAGTGACGGGCGAGCCCAGGATTAGAACCATCTCACTTACTGATCCGCGGGGCCCGAATAACTTATCGACATCGCCACTGGCTCCAGCCAGTGAGAGAGAGAGAGAATGAGCGAGAGATATAGGAATAAAGAGAGAGAGCGAGAAAGAGAGAGAGAGAGCGAGAGAGAGATATATATAGAAATATAGAGAGAGTGAGAGATAGAGAAATAGAGACTCTCCATCTCTCTTTCACTCTCTCTCTCTCTCTCTCTCTCTCTCTCTCTCTCTCTCTCTCGATCTCGAGACATAGGATGACAGACCGAGTGAAAGAGATGGACTCAAGCTGTTCATCAGACACATACTGTGATGACGTAACATCGTTACAACCAGTGCGGAAGAAGCCTTGACGTTGTTGCTCACAACAGCAGAATAGAGGGAGTTGCAGGATGAAGGTCATCCTCGGAATTTGTAAAAAGCTGAATAACGTTTTGTTTTTAAGTTGAAAGCAAATTGGTTTCCTTTTTCTGAATTCTCATTCTAAGATCGGTATTTTACACTAACTGATAGGATAAGCAGGCAAATCATCGATAATTTGTTTTGCCTGATACTTTAGCAATGACTTTTATTCTTCGCATTGCTCTATTCTGCAAACACACACACACACACACATACACAGAGAGAGAGAGAGAGGGAGAGAGAGAGAGAGAGAGAAGGAGACAGAGAGAGAGAAAATACCTCTATTAGATCAAGACGTAGCATACACCTTATTAGATGCAAATAAGTACACTGAAATAGTCAAACGCACTCAAAAGCCAATTATAATAAAAGAAAATGAGAAAAAGATAAATAAAGCAATCAAACTAATTCAGTAGAGCCAAAAACAATAGGCAATCCATGAGAACGAGAAGCGTGCTATCTAGTTGGACAACGTTAAATATATAGAATATTTGATAAATTCCATTTCTTCCCCCGGCAATCAGTCTGTCCATTCAATTTCTTCGACAGCGTGCTGTATTTGCGGTGCAGGAAGAATAAAATTATAGGATGATTCATGTCGCTGAAAACCAACTTGAGGGGGGGGGGGGGGGGGGGGAGACGCGAGGGTCAAATTTGGTCTCCGTCGCTGAAGTGACTCACCTTCTGAACTATTCATCCAAGTGAAGCATAGAGGGATTGTCTATCCATATAGAATCACTCCTTCATTTGATCTAGCAGGTCTCAGCATTAAGACATATTCTATAAGTCTCAGTATATTGTTCGTATCAAACTTTAGCTCAATAATATTTTATTTAGCCTAGTTACCAACAGTCAGTCTTTTTGAAATAATTTAGCTGGCTCACCGCAGTTTAATTTACTTCCATTTTCGCTTTCCAGTTTCGGACAAGACAGCCATGATGTAGGTGTAGCATAGATTCATAGATTTGTAAGTAAATAGCACCAATTGATTAAAGCAAGAAACACCAATTTTCAAACAAGTAGCGTACCTGTTTTCTTAAACCTGCATTTCAATAGACAGGATCTGTTGAAAACTTTAAATTAGCACTGCAAGATGTCAATTTCTCATATTAATAATTAATTTTACTAAGCGGTCTCAAGACTAAGTAAGCAGACGTTGTGGTTTTGACGCATTATCCGAAGAGCAAATTATATATAAATATATATATATATATATATATATATATATATATATATATATATATGCATGTATATACATGTATATATATAGGTTTTATGTATACTATGTATATATATAAATTATATATATATATATATATATATACAATTTCTATATATATTTGTAGAGTGTAGAATTTGTATATGCATGTATATATGCATTATATATATACATTATATATGCATGTATATATATAGGTTTTATGTATACTATGCATATATATATAAATTATATATATACAATTTCTATATATCAAACAAATTATATATATATATATATATATATATATATATATATGCATATATATATAGGTTTTATGTATACTATGTATATATATAAATTATATATATATATATATATATACAATTTTAATTTTAATAAGCGGTTTCAAGACTAAGTGAGCAGACGTTGTGGTTTTGACGCATTATCAGAAGAGCAAATTATATATATATATATATATATATATATATATATATATACATGCACATATATATGTATATATATATATGCATGTATATATATACATATATATACATATATATATATATATATATATATATAGATTTTATGTATACTATGTATATATATATATTAATTATATATATACAATTTCTATATATATTTGTACAGTGTATATATATATATATATATATATATATATATATATATATATATATATATATACATCTCACTATATAATGCAGTGTATTTATATTATAATGCCTCTTTGTTATTAAAAACTTAATATACCGTAGTCAGCATAATTATGCTTCGGTTGCATTGTAGATTCAAGAATTTTGCTTTTGGAATAACATTGCATGTACTATATGGACATTTGAATAATGAGAGAAGAATTTTCTATTTATTTTAGTTACATTAATTCTAATTACACTAATTAATTTAGCGCTAAATTATTTATTTAACATAATTCAGTAATTAATTTTTAGCAAAATAGTTACAAAAAAATTAAAGATAATAATTGATAAAGTAAAACAAATTAATTAGTTATTGAACTACGATTTAACACGAAAATTAAAATATTTAATTTAAAAACTATTGTCACAATTGATGTCATTTTAGATGAATTTTTATTCTAAACATTGACCTGTTGACTACTCATTCACTATTGAAATGGAGCGTATCTTTAAATCGGTATTTAACATCAAGGAGATAAAGCTGCACAACGACGACGACGTGGTGGATCGGTACAGTCGCCGCTACACTGTTGGTATTCTCATCCTCTTCGCCTGTCTCGTCACCAGCAAACAGTTCGTGGGCACGCCTATACACTGCTGGTGCCCCGCCCAGTTCACGACCAGTCACATAGAATACGCCAATCAGCTCTGTTGGGTGTCCAACACGTACTTCCTCCCAATGCATCAAACAATCCCAGGTGGACCTCTCCCTGAGGAGGGAAGGATTTCGTATTATCAGTGGGTGCCTCTTCTCTTACTATTCCAGAGTCTCGTGGCCTTTCTTCCCTCCCAACTGTGGCAGTTCTTTACACAAAGATCCGGAATTAATCTCGTACACATCATGGATGCCGCCAGGCTAACCGTTGACGCTTCTAATCTAGAAATTAGAGATAAGTCAATTCGATACGTTGCTAATCAGATAGATCACTATCTATTGGCCCGAAGGGATCATCGATCCGGATGCTTCATAAGGACCAAACACTTCCTTGCTCGTACCTGCTGCATATTCGGTGGAAGAGATTACGGAAATTATCTCGTAACTTGTTATCTAATAGTAAAAGTGGCTTACCTGCTCGTGGCTGTTGGACAAATATTTTTCATTACGTCGTTCGTTGGAAACGATTATCTACTCTATGGAGTCGACGTCATAGCCCGACTGATACACCACGACAGCTGGATAGGGCTAGAACATTTTCCTCGGGTGACCCTCTGCGAGTTCGAAATTCGTGACCAATCTCGTCTACATAACTACATTGTTCAATGCGCTCTAGGTATCAACATCTTCAACGAAAAGATTTTCATATTTCTCTGGTTTTGGTTGGTCGGATTGGCCGGTGTAACAGCGCTTAGTCTACTTCGCTGGTTGATTAGGATCACCTACTGGCCAGCCCAGGTGGAATACGTGAGGAAACGCCTGAAGGCATTCGACATAACGCTGAGGGAAGGCATCGTAATGGCGAGGTTCACCGAGAATTATCTGAGAAGAGATGGATTGTTCATTATTAGACTGATTGCTATTAATTGCGGAGATATCGCTGCGGGAGAGATTCTAAGTCATCTGTGGAATCTCTACAATCCAGAAAGAAGAAATCTTACAGAAAAATTTGGTCACAAAGTAGGCACAAGAGTTAATAGGAAGGGTGTAACTAAATTAGAAATATAGCTATACAGATTTAAATTGTCATTTATGCTTTAGTGTTAAGCAATTTAAAAAATGGGAGAAAGAAGTTTTAACTTCATATTTAAGGAATGATGAAATTATTAATTAAAGTTTGCAAAATAAAGACCATTAATTCAATATCTAGTTAACTTGTGGCCAGCAAGTCTTAAGATCTTCAGAGACTCAGGATTTTAATATATTCATTCTCTTATAGCTCGTTTCCAAGGACTTGTGTTGCGATAAGTATTGTTGTTGTTATCGTTAACTGTTGTTGTCCATCAGCTTGCTTACAATATCCTATAAAAATACAATGTCATATTTTGAATTATTTTCATATTTCCATAGTCTGCAAATTGAAATTTCGTACCATAGGCCTATAAATTGTTGTGAAAGTTAACAAAAAGAAAGAGAATATTGGAACCATTTCCTAACGGCCACTGCGAAAATTTCTCTCTTTCTCTTTCTCTTTCTCTGTCTCTGTCTCTGTCTCTGTCTGTCTGTCTGTCTCTCTCTCTCTCTCTTTCTCTTGTGTCTCTCTTCTCTCTTAGTGCAATGTTGATTGGCTGGTTGATGGCATGTAACTACTCCAGATATTTTTATTTTCTGTCACTTACCATATTCATGTACGAATCCCTTATAAAATCATCTAATATTCCAAGGCTTTGTCATCGTCTAACTCTCTTCCCCTTCATCCTTCTTCTATTACATATTTCAAGAAAATCGTCTCCTCTTAGAACTTGTCCAGTCAAGTTCTTTCTACTTACTTCCTTACTTATTTATCACTTGGCTAGATGCTATCACACTGTCTAGCAATTCTTAATTTTTAATGTTGTCAATCAAACTAATTTTCTTCATTCTGTTTCGTAGCTACATTGCCATTGCGAGCTCTTCTAATATATTTGAATATCTCAAAATATTTCTGAATATTATCTTCCTTTCTTAACGTCTGCATTTCACAAGGTCACGAGGATGTGATCCAAGTTTTTACTAAAAGCTACTATGGATCAAAAATTTTCATGCCATTGCAGCTGCAATGATTTTTAACACATTTAGAAAACGAGCGAAAACGATTATTTTATTTTTCTGTCCCACCTTTTATCCCGTAGAATCAAATGCCCAATAACTTACAGTCTTCTAGATTCCTTGTTGCAATCACAGAATAATGTGCTTATATTACCTAACAGATTCAACAATGGATGAAGAATTGGGAATTTGGAGAATGGTTCGTCCTATTTATATTTGAGAATATTTGCTTTCTGACTAACCGAAAATCGAAGAACGACCGATTGGACAAAATGCGATATAAACTAGATGATTCGGTCATAGTTAAGCAGCAGAGTTAATAATAACTTAAAACACGTAGTTGTTACCATTTTTCTGTTGGCTTCTGTCCGGATTCATATTATTTTATTTTCAATTACATGATATTAGGCCTATCTTTCGTTTGCAAACCGAACACTTAATCTTAGTGGTCATTAAATTTTCATTTTAAGCTTTCATTCAGTGGTTTTTTAAACTTTAATAAATTTCATTTGATTAAACAGGCACTCTATTATATACAGTAGGTGCGTAATTATATTACATAGGCACTCTATTATAATATGCACTCTATTACATACCACTGAATGAAAGGTTAAAATGAAAATTTAATGACCGCTAAGAATAAGTGTTCCGTTTTTGCAAACGAAAGGTAAGATCATTTGATTGAAAATTAAATAATATGAAATCAGTCATAAACCAACAGAAAAAGTTAACAACTACGTGTTTAAAGTTATTATTAACTCTGCTGCTCAACTATGATCGAATCATCTAGTTTATATCGCATTTATATCTAGTTTATATCGCATGTACTCTGTTACATAGGCACTTTATATAATATAGGCGCTATACATGTATATCCAACTAAAGTCCTTCTCCTCGCTCAGTAATATAAATTTAAGTACACATAGTATTACATGCATGGTGCATGCATGACCTGAAGAGCATTTCTTTGTATTGCTGCATTCACTGTTGAGTATACAGCTGAAACCAGGACCTTGTATCCGTGCCTGCAAATATAAATCCTAATCCAGTAAGTGGATTATTACCTGAATACTCATTGTCGACTAATCGGATTCCAATAAATAGTCCTGCAGATTAACCGAAACTATTACAAATGTCGATCTGGTGTTCTGCTTTTACAATTTTATAATTTATTTAGGATAATTATATTTAATTTAATAATATCTAACTGTAAATAGTATATCTTATTTTAGGGTAATCGTTGTTAACGAATGATTTTGGTTTGAAAGTATGCTCTGATTTAAGCAAATTCATGAGACAATAAATATAACATCATTTTATAATGTCCTATTAAACCCTATTTTAATGCTGACTTGAAACAGATACAACACTTCAAGAATCAAATTAATTTAGCAAGGAGCATTTCTGCTACTATTTTTGTTCTCGTCATATGGAGAAGGGACTAACCCCCCTGAAAATTTTGTACCGTGAACTGGTTTAAATTTAATTGCATACTTTGTGGGCATGCGTCAGAGCCTTTAGGCCTATATGTCCATTTCTCACGTTATTCTATGAATAGTGTACAGTGTTATTCTTCGTGAAAATAAAATTTCTATCTACCTACCAGCTCCGATAGACATATCATTTGTTAGACACTTATATCGTGTATCAGTATGTAAATTATCGCAATAAAAGGGTTAACTAGTATAATAATTTCTGTGATCATCTTCGGGCAAAACGAATAAAAAGTTCAGTAGCGTTAATAAACTGTTCATTTACATCAATATAGGCATTAAACGCTATGTCGAATGTTGTGATTATGCATATTTCTAACAGCTCATGTGACCACAGCAAACTGTGAACAATGCTCGACTAAATGCATGAAAGATCTGATTTCCACGTAGGCACTTCAGGGACAATAGTATTTAAACTTTGGCTTCATGCGAATGCCCCAATATTCTCTTAACTTTGCGCAAATGAGCTCTAATATGTTTTCATAACTCAACTATTTAAGTAGTGCAATTCAAATTCAGTTAAAGACTCTGAGTTGACGGCCTAGAATTACATGTATAATTAATTTTGTTAATCAGCTTTTAATTGTAGTTAACCTCGGCTTTACGTAGTAGGCCTACTACTGGATGGACATGCAATTATTTATCTGTAGTTATCCGCACACACTTTTTCAATTTTCCTCAGTTAGACTCCTTACTATATATTGAATATAGGAACGTATATATTTTCATTTTTGCCTCTAATGTAAGTTGCGAAATATATGCTTTAGGTCTGTATCAATATCTACTGGGGCATTCTTATTATTAAAATAATTAATAAGTTTCTGACGAGAAAATAATGCATTGTTGCATATTTTTATCTCCCGATAAAATGTTTAATTTTAAGATAAGATGTTTATTTTTATTTATCTTTTTTCAAGATAGATATCCTGGAAAATTTGATTCATGTATGTATCCATCTTTTCTATTACGGTATTACCCATTATTACATTATGCCCGACTATTTTTGAGGCAATTCGATTGTAGAACGTCTGATTTTTTATTTGTATTTTTATAATTTGGCTACATTTATTGCTATTTTATAGTTTTAATGAACCTAGACCTTGTTTTTTTGTTGCCCTATCCAGCGTTACCCCAGTTATTGAAATGTCCTATAGCAACGGCCTGAATTCATTCAATTCATAGTCCGTCCAGAATTACGCACACCATTTTTCTTCCTCTTTTAAAAACTGTTTTAATTTAATATCTTTCAGATTAAAAATTATATTACTTTAAAATTTACTAATACCATTTCAAATCAAAATATCAGGACACTTAGTTTAAATTACCGATATTATCTTTCCTGAGTAGGCCTAACACTCATGCAAAGAATATAATAAATTCTTGTAAGTGCATAATACTCCGATATGTTGGAACGACACCAATCCAGATTGCTTCATGACACTGAGTGCTTTGCATTATTAGCTACAGTATTAGTGCGTTAAATGCAGCAATTTAGTAGGGCTCACAATATTTCCTAACTTTAAAATTACTGGCATACGATTAGTCAAGCTATAAATATCCTATATTATATCTAACGACTTAATATAATTAGCCAACAAGTTTTACAAAATAGAAAAATGGTACTATGTGCGATTACGTATTTCTACTGTCCACACCAAATTCTGCTACTTCCTAAATATAGTTGTAAATGCTTACAAGTAGTGTCTGTCGAATTATTATTATCAGTCAATTTTTATTTTCATTTTTTGCGTAGCAGTTTTCAGAATACATGTTGAGATGAAAAAGTCAGTAATCAGGATAGGATTAGGGTTAGGCTGAGGTTAGGTGGTGGTTGTTTCACCAGCGAAGGTCTAATTCTCTTATTGGAGGTTATATTTTTCTTATTATGAGTAATTTTGCTAACCCATCATTGTCTGTTTCGTTTCAAGCCGATGTTCTAACTTCGAGCACTCTATTTGCCTCAACTGTTTCTGCCTATGAACGCATTTGTTTTTTCTCTACCTTTATTCCGCTGATATAAGTATTTGGCTGACTACTTACATGTATATGTTTGATTTGATATCTTGATTGTAATCATCATTAATTAATTAATGCGATTTTGCTTTCGATGTTTGCTAGCTTACACATTATTGATTATAGATTATCTGATTGTGATTCGTATAATTATTTAAAGAATATATATATATATATATATATATATATATATACATATATATATATATATATTTATTTTATTTTCTAATACTATATATCCTTAAAGATAAATACTTTAACAAATAGGAAGAAGAGCTGAATAAGACACTTTCTAAGGGGGGGGGGATTCTACTAAAAGAGGCTATAGAAGGCAGAATGGCAGGAAATAGAGGCAGAGGCAGGCCGAGATTAGGAACGTTAGTTGATCTAAAGACTTGCTCATATGTAGACATGAAGAGGAAAGCGGAAGACAGAGAAGAGTGGAGGCGTTATATACTATGGATCTGCCAATAGGCAGGGCTCTGAGAGAGAGAAAGAGACTATATATTCGGTTTATTCAAAAACACTACTCACATTTTCTTTCTTTAGTCTTGCCAAAGGTTTAAACGTTTATATCAACAGATCTCGATAGACTATCTATAAGCAAGTTTTCTTATATGAAACTGAGGAGAGTGAAAATGTCATAAGCACTGCCTTTGTCTTATTCTTGCTAATTTTCTCTGCACTGGCCTCGGCCTTTTATCTAGACTAGTCCCGCAACAGCTTCAACGAGTTTTTCCTTACTTCAGTTATATCATTAGCAGATCAGAAATTTCCTATTATGCTAAGTAGTTTGCTAGGGGATTTTTCTTGTAACTTACGCTGCAAATAGCAAAGCAACTCTCAAGGTATCATTAAACTGGTACTTACAGATCAGTATTGTTATTAACTCATTATCCCACTCAGCCATAGAGTAGTGTACAGTTGTAATAACTGCAACATCATAGTACACACAGCAGGACCTTGTCTCCGTGAAAAATACATGTAAACAATAATATTACTATTAATTTGTTAATTGTTAATCAATTTTACTGCGGGATATATTTCAGTGAGTTATTTATGAAATTATTTAAGCTAACGAAAATATGTAAATCACTTGTCCGATAAAAATTTTTATCACTTGCCCGACTATTCGAAAATATTTGATTACTATTAATTTACTCTTTTAGCGCCTTTCTTTTTAAAGAGCATTAGTTAAAGTTTTGAAGCGAATTTAAATACAGTAAAGCTTCCTTAATTCATCAGCCAAACTAAGTAATGCTTTGGCACTAAGAGAGCAGCTTCATACTTATAAAAAAGACTACTGTTTATTATACAAGTACACTGTAGACTATTCTCTAATATTAGTCGCTGTGCGAGAATTATCTAAAATAATTGTACGATATTAATCTGGAGTTATGTCGTTCATTTGTCGATTCTACTCATCAGTCAACAACAGAGCAGCATTAATTTAGAAGACAACGGTGAAGCAGAAAATTTCGAAGAGAGCTAATCTTAAAATGCATAAGCATAGTTATTCTTAGAGATCAAAAGCCAAAAAATGACGGAGAACAACCCGCAAAAATATCACATAAATGGTGAAGTAAACTATGGATTAAAATATCGTCAACAACTTGATGTGATTGCCAAAGAAGAAAAGGTTTCGAACGAACCAGAGACATCTGAAGTGGCTCCAGCTAAGGTAGAAGTTCCAAGAACCATTGGATTACTTGGTGGAGTTTGCTTCATCGTTGGAACAATAATAGGTAAGCAAGTGTCTAACGTTTATTTGGAACACTGTAACTAAAATTCATTATGCCTTCACTAAATCAAAATTTTATTGGTAATTTTTTCAACAAAGGATGTTATTATAGAGACGCTTATTTTATAAATTGATCATAACTATAACTTTTAAAAGCACGGTTTTACTACTCTACTCTCCGTTAGCCATCTTATGATGAACATTGTTTTGCCAATAGTCGCCCTAAACATATATTCAAGCGAGTAATGCAACTGTAGTGAAAGATGTCATCTGAAATTCAATATGAAATTCAACTGCTTAGAGATCATATGATGTAGTCTATGTCTAAAGAATTTGGTTGCCGTCCAGTACTGAGTCTAACTAGTCACAAAATGTGTGCTTCAGATTTAAGCGATTTTGCAAACTTTATATAATTTTGTTACAATCTTTAACTATCAACATTTAGGTTCAGGAATATTCGTATCACCAAAGGGACTGGCGGTTGGCACGGGAAGTGTTGCGTTTTGTCTGCTCAGCTGGCTATTATGCGGCTTGATATCACTCGTAGGTTTGTTGAGTAACTTTTGTACTAATTAAACTTAAATTTATCCACTTATTATCTAATTATTAATTTATTTATCTATTTATACATTTATTTTCTTAAATTAAACAAAATGCTCAAGGATATCAGAGGCAACTACTAGAAAGAACGCATATAGAGCGATGGTTTCATATTCTGATAAATGTAGCTTTAACATGAGTCAGTTTGAGATGCAAGAATGCTTGCCATTGACTGCCGCATGTTTTGAACACTGAAGAGTGAAAAAACGAAAAAAGAAAGAACAAACGAAACAATGAATGAGCGAAGAATGAAAGAACGATCGAAACAATGAATGAGCGAAGAATGAATGAATGAATGAGTAGCGAATACATGTAAATGAATAAATTAATTAATCCGTCAATCAACCAATCAATCAATGAAGCAATGAATAAATGACAGAAAGCAGGAAGAAAAAAGAATTTTAAGACCCATATGTAATTTTATTTGTCAAGTGTTTGTATATCATGTGAGTTTTAATTTTATTTCTTAATAAAAAAGTAAATAGGTAGCTTATTTTTATTTCTTAATTAATTTGTGTTGACTTAATGATACCAGTGTAATATATAATCTCTCAGTAGCGATGTGGTCAAACAGACAACAAGGCTAATTTCGATTAACACTTACTTAATTAGGCAATAACCTTTTTGGCGTAATTTAAACGCCCCGCTGGTGGTTCTCTGAAGCGTGATATTATATCACCAGGGAACTGTATGTGTATTCTAAGAGTAGTCAAATGTATAGCTTATTTATTTGATTTCCATAATTAAAGGTAAAATGTGAGCGCCATTCTTTCGTTGTGCAATGTCCGCCAACCTTCACGCTTTTAGATGTAGAACTCTTGCTACGACATTTGCTATCGATGTGTGCCCGGTTAAATTTCGGAAATTTTAAGTTAGTTTTAGGTACAAGTAGCTTTCAATTTTCAACTATTATTCGAACAATTATTATTTTCCCCGTGTTGTGTCCGGGTTGCTTGAAGAATAGACCAACCGTGTAAATATGCATGTGTCGTTGAAGGCGACATAAAAACTAGATCCAAACCTATGTCAGAAAGAGCATTCGGTTGGTGAGCGCATAGGTTCCAGAAATTGCTACAAAAACCTAAACGAATGGATAAACTTAGAAAGTCTATTCTTATCCCGACCTTGATTAATCTGGGATTTAAGGCAATATGATGATGATGATGATGATGTTGATTTGAAAAATAAATATTAAATAGCCACAATAAGCAAACATAAAATTGTGAAAATCGCGATTAGCAAAGAGCTGGTATCTCTGTACGACTACATACTTTAAATACAACCAAAACCATTTTATGGACTGAAGAAAAAGAGAACAACACAAACTTAGGCTTCCCTTAAAATTATTGCTGGTACATGCATAATAAATAGTTCAATATATATATATATATATATGCACACCGGACAAATTACATACTCAAGTCTATCAGGAAAACAAACATTTCAAATGCAGAGTACGATCTTTAAACAATTATATTGACCCCTTTTAATCACTTAGGTAGAGGAAGACCTAGACATGGGATATTGAATGATTTGATAACAAATTTATATGTAGAGATGAATAGGAAGGCTGAGTATAGAATTTGTTGGAAGAGTTATATGCCATGAACCTGTCGTAAGGCAGTGCACTAGAAGAAGATAATTACTTATTCCGATGTTTTTAATGCATAGATAATTATTTATTTATTTTTGACATTTTTAGGAGCCTTCTGTTACGCAGAGCTCGGTACTGTGGTCACAGAATCCGGGGCTGACTACGCCTATCTGTACGCAGCCTATGGTTCTCTGGTTGCCTACGTTCACTCCTGGGTCAACAACATCCTTATCAAGCCTGCCTCGCTTGCCACCCTTTCTCTCACATGCGGCCAATATCTCATCACGGCTCTTTTCTCTGATACCTGTGAGGAACCACCGGAGATCATCGTTAAGCTAGCAGCACTCTGGGTCATATGTTAGTACTGCTTGTATGTTAGGTCATATGTTAGTACTGCTTGTATGTAGTATGATAAATCATACATTAGTGCTTCATATATGTTAATACGTTAGGGCATAGGTCATACGTGCAGCGTACATGTATTTGTTAATATATTAGCCCATAGGTCATATGCAGCGAGTTGGCACAGATGACAGTTGATAAATGTACTAAGAAATAGGAATAGGAGTGGATAGGACACATTCTAAGGGGGGAATGTCTATTAAAAGAGGTCATAGAAGGTAGAATGGAAGGAAGAAGAGGCAGGGGCAGGCCGAGATTAGGTATGTTAGATGATTTAAAGACCCACTCATATGTGGAAATGAAGAGGAAGGCGGAAGAAAGAGAAGAGTGGAGGCGTTATATACCATGGACCTGCCTGTAGGCAGTGCACTAAGAGAGAGAGAGAAAGATTAGCCCACAGGTCATATGCACCATGTTGTATATATCAAGATTTTCTAATTTAATAGTTGTTATAATTTTTCTTTGATTGGCAGTAACCCTGGCGGCTGTGAATGCCTACAGCGCTCAGCTGGCAAATAGGGTTCAAATTTTCTTCACTGCAGCTAAACTAACAGCATTTGCTGTCATCATATGCGGTGGAATTGCAAGATTAATACAAGGTATGAAATGCATTAGTAAAATTATACAGTTAACGGTAATACGGTATCCGATGATCCGACGGTTCTGTTCGATGTAAAAGCTTTCATTAGTAACTTATGTAGGATATTATACTTGATTTTACTGAATAGTTTTGGCTCTCAATTTTATGTTTTCAAGAAATATTGTGGAAATTCTGATATGACACTGAATAGGTAAGTTTTCGCCTAAATATACTAATTACGATACTCAAGATTTCGTTGTATTATGGCAAGTTGAGTATTTAGTATCATATCATATTGAGTACATGCAGCGACATTTATTTATCTGATTATAGTTCTTCAGTATACCATGCGCTACAGAAATACATTCGTATATCATAAGTAAAACAGGCTTAGCTTTTGAGACTTAAGTATGCAACATGTTTTAGAAGTACTCTGACGGAGGATGCGCGGTTCAAATCCTGAGCTCTCCCGTCACTGACATCTCTTTCGAGTAAGGAAACTGACGTTAACATTAACTTTACCAGTTTTTTGCTTTTACTCTGGAAAAATGAATATAGAGAGAGAATGAATATATGGACACCTAATTGGTATTGCTTTTAAGTCCATATAAAGCTAAAGCTAAAAAACAATTTCCTCACCCGGAAGCGATGTCAGTGACAGGTTTAGTTGCTTAAGGAGGTTCAACTCAAAAATCTACTGAAGTTCTATGGAATGGGAGTACATTAGCGGAGTTGGCATTTCAATAGATTCCTTAAACCATTATCAACTTATTCGGATTGTTCCTCTCGTCGAAGTGAAATAGATATGCATGTATACTATTTATTCTATCATGTAAAAGGAATAGAGGCCTACTATAGAACTGAAAGTTAGCAGCTACATTTGTTCAAGTCTAGATTATTAATTGAATAATAGTCAATAATGTAAACGTTTATTAGACGCTCCGTTACGCCACAGCATATTATGATATATGAATATTTGTAACTTTGATCCTTACGTTTAGATGAGAAGCACTCTAAACATTTGAGGACTGGTTTCCAGGGATCAATTACCAACCCAGGATCTATAGCGGTAGGCCTGTACAGCGGAATGTGGGCCTTTGACGGATGGTCAGTTATTTCATTATATAATTTAAATTAAAACTGTTAAATGAAAGAAGTTATTATGTTAAATTGATTCATAATCTACATGTATATGTAGCTATAAAGTAATTAGATTGAATTAGTTTCTCACTTAGCAGAAATTCTTGCTCTTGAAGTTTCCCAAAATTATTCTAAAATTAAAATCGCGCTGTCATAATTATTCGAACTATATACTACAAGCGTATATTTTATAATCTAAATTTAGTCAATTTTTGTTGTCTATATATCGTAAGCCTATATTATGCCAAACATACTCTTTCTCTCTCACTCTCTCTCTCGCTTTCTCTCTCTCTCGTTCCTCCCCTCTCTCTCAAATTTCATAGACTCTCAGTAAAGAAATACGATTTTTGGCTCATCTGATACTATTGACCGTATTTACCAACTAGATAAACCGCAGTTTAAACTTCAAGAACAGTCTTGCTTCTAACTGGGAAGCGGTTTAAAATTAGTAATTTCTCTCATTCATCATAAGAATCGAACTTCCGTTTTAATAATATAATGCTAAACCTTGTTTAGTTTCTTGTGGGTTTACCTTTCTCGGAAATAATACTTCTTATGTAAAATTGCAAGTTACTTCAGTTTGCAATGCATTTTTAACCGACTGTTGCATAAGAAGAGCATTTCACTCTCTGCTACTTACGTCATTCAACAGTAGTATACATGTATACTACTGTTATAGCAAGCACGAATGAGGGCAATGGGTAAAGTGTAATGAATCAAAAATACTCAAACACTTAGTGCTTATGAAGCACTTGACAGACTTCATTAAATTAGATTACATACAGTTTGGTTATTGGAGTTTTGGAAAGAAAATAAATTTCTATTTCAATAGTAACAAAACTGAAGCAATAATTTTAATGGCATACTTTCAGGAACACTGCAAATTTCATTACAGAAGAAATTATTAATCCATCCAGGTTGGATAATATTCGACATTCTTGTTTTGATTTTAGTTAAGCTATTATATATTATTTACTGTAGATGAAAATTAAAAATAAATTAGAATTTGCTGGCTTTGCAAGAGTCTCTGAGGCTAGTCGATCCGGTTAGAATAAGATTTTTACCGTATAATATTAACACTTAATTTATCTGCAACTAGAATATATATTCATGTAAAATATGTTAAGCATTATTTAAAAATTTCAAATTGCAAGTTATTAATCTATGTGTATAATTTCATTCAATATTTAGTCCTGATATTTCTTAGAAAATATTTCCTAAATTATTGAATATTCTGGCTTCAGACATATTAAGTCAGAAACTTGTTCCGTACAAACTTTAAAACTAAAAAGAATGATTTCAAAACCCGTGTAGTTGATTGATTGAGTTTTGTTGATACGGGAATCGCTTTCGGAATAGCACAAGGTTGTTCAAAATCACTTGTATAATAATAATAAAATACCAAGACGTTAAAAGTCATCTATACTTATCAATATGATAAAGATCTAATTTTGCATTTATCTTAATTCTATGCACATATTTGTTAAAGCCAAAAGCTCTAAAGCCAATGTTAACGTCAGTTTCATCTCTCGAAAGCGATGTCAGCGACGGACATAATACATGCTTATTATGTACATGTTTATCTGTACTCATTGAATTGTTCACTCGGTTTCTTTCTCGTTGGCATGGTCTAGCGATTCAATGACTACAAGTCTAACTACTGCAGTTGTCATCAACTGTGCAATTAATTAATTGCTCACAGTATTTGAGGATCTGACAATACAATAAATTTTCTGGAACATTGTATTATGTAAAGGCTGCTTCACTATCCAACGCTTGCTTCCTCTCTGGATAGCAGGTCAATAACGCCAGGATCGATGGATTTGAACCAAGCTCCTACTGATCCGTAGTCGGATATATTACTGATATGCTACCGGTTCAGCTTACGATGTAGACTAGCATGTTCTAGTTTAAATGTATGCCTATGAAATTAAACATCAGACATCCCTGATATCTTCCTTGTATGAGGAAATGGACGTTAAACCTTTATTATTATTATTATTATTATTATTATTATTATTATTATTAGTAAAAGTATTAGTACGCTGAAGCTTTCCATGTTGATTTACTAAAATTATGAATTCGCAGAAATTTACCACTAGCGATTGCAATTGGAGTGCCGATTGTAATCGTAGCCTATATATTAACAAACATCAGCTACTTCACAGTGCTCGATATTGAAGGGATGTCGAAATCAACTGCAGTTGCACTGGTACAGTATGACGTTATATAATTCTCTAAAAGTAGACATTTCATACAAAGTCGTTTACTGAATCTAACTTTAACAAACTTGCATTTTTTCTTGACAAATGTGAATTATTCAATAGCTGTCAAATAAAACATCGAAAAATTATCATTCTGAAGTCTCTAAGCTGCTCTATCTCTCTCTCTCTCTCTCTCTCTTTCTCTCTCTCAGTCTCTCTCTCTCTCTCTATTTACATTGTTTGTATATTTTCTTGATATAGCTTTTAATAATAATAATAATAGGCATGACTTTAGTGCCCTGGTGCAACGGTAAATGTGCCGTATAGGACGTCACGGTCATTGACACTATGGCAAACTCCAACCTGAATACGACTTCAGTCACAACCGGTGGAGCTGCTGTTCATGCCGCCTCTAGGAAGTTGGATAAATACCGAGATCTGTCCTCAGGATATGAAGTTGTTCCGGTTGCCATAGAAACCATGGGCCGATGAATCCCGAAGCAGTTGACTTTATCAATGGCATAGGCAGACTTATCACAGAGCAAACCGGCGATAAGCGAGAGACATCTTTTCTTTGGCAAAAGGCTTTCCATGACTTTGCAAAGATTTCATGCAGTCTGCTTCAACAATTCTTTTAAGCCGATTGATGACCTCGAGTAGCCGGGCGGCGATTCAGCACGTATTGCTTGAATCGTTTTTATCAAACCCCAGGTTCTTTACACCGGGGTAAAAATAAAAAATTAAAAAAATAATTTAATAAATAAAAAAATAATAATAATAATAAATTATAGTGAAATGATCAACTACGTTGATATCTATCACTTTTAATACCACATGTTATATCCGTTAGGAAATTTTGTCCATTTTCCGTGTAGCCAGTCCAATGAATGTACGAGATTTTACTCTCAGATATACGCGACTGGGATTCGAACCCACGAGGGTTCAACTCACCTCAGGATCTGTCATTTAAAACTTCATGACGTTACCCCTACGCTATTGAGACATTTAACTTTCTATTAAAAATAGAGTTAAAATTGATTCCTTATGTATTTAATGTTGAGATTTAAATAGACAAATTTTGGCTAGTTGGTCTATCTCTATTAAGAAATAAATATAAATATTATAGTTTGATAAACACTTTTACGAATGATGTAGTCCTACTTTATTAGTCAATTTTATGACAATATTTTGAATGACTAGACGTGGGCTAACGAAGTCATTCCATCAGCTGCCTGGCTTATTCCAATATTTGTTGGAATGTCAACATTTGGAGCTGGTAATGGAACTTTATTCTCCAGTGGCAGGTATAAGTAGGCCTATATTACTATCAATTCATTTTTGTCATCTAAAAAATGTAATTGACATATAATTTGCGTGTTTCAGATTGGTTTTCATGGACAGTTATTAATGTAATATTTAAGGTTTTCTTTACACTCATTTGTTAAAATTGAATTGCAGCTATTTATAACTGTTGCAAGTATTGTTGAAAGAACGTCGACGAAATTGACTAATTGAAGACTCAATATATACAATCACCATCATCTTCTTCTTCTTCCTCCCTTGAATCCCAGTTTAACTAGGGTACGGATACGAATAGACTGACTCAAATCCTCTCTGTCCTACATCATGTCGCCAGTCAATCCCCTATTAGAGACTTTTCCAGTCTTTTAAATATTCAATTACATTCAATGTTTAATTTAAATACTCAATATACACAATAAGCTAAGACACACAAATTTCATATCATTCAGTATAGCGTAACTCCAAGCCGCACAATTAGGCCTAAGTACTGCTGATGTATTTCTATTATTAATTTTTCTACATTGATTGGATATTTTAAACTCGGTTTTGGAATTATCCCTGTGTATCTATTAAAAGTTTAATAGATACAAATGACACAATTTTATTTAATTCAGGCTGATGTTTACCGCCTCAAGAAAGAGTCATCTACCGGAAGTTCTTTCACTAGTGCACGTGACCAGATTGACTCCGGTTCTCTCTATTTGCTTCACGGTAAGATTCAAAGTTTTTCTTGTGCAATAAAAAACAAATTAAAATTAAGGTAAAGCTAATGTTGACGTCAGTTTCCTCACTCTAAAGCGATGTCAGTGACGGGCGAGCCCGGGATTTGAACCCCGCACCTACTGATTCGCGGTCGAGTATCTTACCGACTTTGCCACTGGCTCCAGCCAAAGGTACTAATCTAAGGGAATTAATTAATCTAAATTCTAGAGGACAATTTAATTCTTTTCAGAAATTAAATAATTTTTTGAATTTTGTTGAATACGGGATATAAGGTACATACCGGTATTACTTATCATTAGGCCTAATATATTTATTGGTCAATATTATTAGCTGTAAGCCCATGAGATATTCGTTCTTCAATGAAATGACATAGGCCTAGTGGTGAAGAATTGTACATAGTGCAGTTTATGTAAAAGAATATGGAAATATATGCTTTTATTTAAGTAGTTAAACCTGAACATCTACTTTTAGTCAATTTAAGGAGTTCACTTTGAAGTCAGCAAATAGCAGACACGATCACAATATAGAGTCAGATTTCAATTTCTTCAGTTCATCGCTATATTGAATCCAGCTTAAAAGGAGCAGCTTAAATTAATATAACTTCATGTTTTGACTGAATGCATAAACGTAGCCAGGAATGATCAAGAATTCCATTCAGCACGTAATATCTGTTTACACATTAATTTCGTTCCTGATTGGTTCAATGTAATTGTTACTAGTGATTGATTTATCATACCTCTACAATGTTGTAGATAAAGCTAGTGATTGATTTATCATACCTCTACAATGTTGTAGATAAGGCTAGTGATTGATCATATCTCTATAACGCTGTAGATAAAGCTAGTGATTTATTGATCACACCTCTGCAATGTTGTAGATAAAGCTAGTGATTGATTGATCACACCTCTGCAATGTTGTAGATAAAGCTAGTGATTGATTGATCACACCTCTGCAATGTTGTAGATAAAGCTAGTGATTGATTGATCACACCTCTGCAATGTTGTAGATAAAGCTAGTGATTGATTGATCATATCTCTATAATGTTGTAGATAAAGCTAGTGATTGATTGATCATATCTCTATAATGTTGTAGATAAAGCTAGTGATTGATTGATCATATCTCTATAATGTTGTAGATAAAGCTAGTGATTGATTGATCATATCTCTGTAATGTTTGTAGATAAAGCTAGTGATTGATTGATCACACCTCTGCAATGTTGTAGCTTCCATAACATTAAGAACTGAGTTTAATTACGTCTAACTTTATTAGAAATTAGTAAAAAGTAAAACTAAAGGTAATGTTAGCGTCGGTTTCCTCACTCGAAAGCGATGTCATCAATGGGCGACACTTTTGTCATGTGCTATGGTTGCAATACGTGTAGGTACTAGGTCTACTTTATAATTAAAGCTATGAATATTGTATTTGGTAATTTATGTTGCTGTTGCTATGTTCGTTAATTTAGTGCTCTTGTTTCTATGCTTATCAATTGATGAATTGATGTTATTGAGTGTGTCGAGAATAATTATATAATAAATGTAAAAAAAATCTGCCTAATTTATCATAGAGTTTACTGGGGATTGTGTTCTGCCTGACTTCAAACATCAGTAGTCTGATCGACTTCATGGGATTTCTTGTGTGGATATTCTACGGACTGACGTCCCTCAGTGTAATCGTATTTAGATACAAAGGAAAATATAAAGACGTTGAAAGACCTGTCAAGGTATATTAAGTTATTAAAAGCATCGTTAATGAAAGTAATAATATTAAACAATTTAAGCTCTAGAAAATTATTAAACGACTTTGCATTATTTCGCTTTCTATCTTACGATCAGCTTAAAAAATAAAGTTAAGAAAAACAGTTCATAAAGTTGGTTTCTTTAGTTCATAAACTTCGGAAATTGCTTTTTCAACTAGACCTCCAACCGGTAAATATTAAGCAATACTGTCTAAGCAGTTTTAAAGTTATAATAGCAGTTTTTAATGTTTAGATCGTAGTTATTACAAAATTCATTTTTAAATTATTAAACTATGTTTTACAGGTACCTTTAATATTTCCTGTGATAGTTCTGACGACTTCGTTGTTTCTTGTATTCGCTCCGATTATACTAAATCCTCGGAAAGAGTTTCTATATGCGCTTTGGTTTATTGGCATAGGCATTGTACTCTACCTCCCTCTCGTTCATCTAAAACTACAGTTCCAGTGTGTCAGTAAGTATTGCATCTATGTACAATTGTGCATGCATCTTCATGTAGTCCATAAAAGCCAAATACTCTACATGTATAACACTACAATTATTCAGTACATTTCTCAATGCAGGGGGATACTGTCAAGTTCTCTAATATATTGGCAATATAGTATTTGATGTACTTGTACCGCTGCACCAATACATTGTGATATTCTTATTGGCTTAATCTCTTGAGTTCTTGAACTTGCTGCCTTCATATTCAAAGCGGAAAGAAGAAACTGCGTTGCGGCACAGAGAGGTGTTCCCTATGAACTAATTTCTTCAATGGCCACAATTTTTACGGATTCATAGACACCCGAGCACATCCGATAAGGTCTGATTGACACAATCACTTGTCCATTTCAAGTTTGCTGATATTAAATATGAATATGAATTGCATATTAGCTTTGTTTTGGAGTCCTCGAAGTAACGTATAAATGGGAGATCAGCGAAACCTGAAAAATTTAGTTGGTTGGTCTCTTATTACGTCTTGCGGTGTTCACAGGTGAAACTCTCCATCCCTGTTTTCCAGGTGACTTCCTCAGAACAATGGGCTGCAGTTAGGGATAGTTAGGGATGCAGTTTATATTTCAGTCAATCTAGTAGCTATCAGACACTAGTATGCGTACAGATGTGCCTGCTATCTAACTATAATTATAACTTAGTGATATTTGATGACGTTCGATCAAGGCTAAAAATGTGATAATCTACTGTATATTTACGACTATATATATACGTATATATAGGCCTAAGTATAGGTTGCTTGACATTATCTTACTTTGCTGTGTGCGTATTATTATCGCAGAGAAATTCACACAATTTTGCGAACTCTATCTACAATGTTTGCCACCGGAAAAGGTAAGTTTAATATAGCTATCTCTCTCTCTCTCTCTTAGTGTACTGTCTCGTGGCAGGTCAATGGTATATAGCGCCTCCACTCTTCTCTGTCTTCCGTTTTCCGCTTCAAATCCACAAATAAGTGGGACTTTACATAATAGAACATTCCTAACCTCATTCTTCCTTCTATGACCTCCTAAATAAACCTTTCCACTTATAATCCACTTACAGCTCTTCTTCATATTTCCTAATGCATTTGTCAAATATCTCTCTATGCCAATTCTCTTCCAAGACTTTTTCATTAGTAATTTTTGGGTCTATCTAATCTTTCCCTTTCTTCTTCATGTCCACATTTCCAACGCTTGTAGTTTTTATATCCTCTTTCCTTTAGGCCCACGTTTCTCATCCGTATCATATTGTAGTCCGTTTCAACGTTTTCACTATCTCTATCTTCGTGGCTTTTTTGGACTTTTTATTAAATGTTCTTCCCTATGAGTGAGGAAGAGAACTACTTTGTCTATTTGATATTGTTCTGCATACCGTATTTCAATGCAGTATCATTCATATTATTCATTATTTAGAACGTCTTTAGGACTGTGTATCGGCATGGTAATTAAATACAAATCTCCGGGACAACATCTACTGTTTGGTTTATGAATGAATTATTAAATTTAATTAATTATTAAATTATTTTAATTTTGGTTTATTATTGAATTATTGGCATCAATGAATTTAGAAGTAGACCAAAAATAGGAATATATGTCATAGAACAGCCTTTTCTAAGAACAGCAGAGACAGAGTGAGAAAGAGAGAGTTAAAGATAGAAAGCGCGATAGAAAGAAAGAGTCAGCGAGAGAGAGAGAGAGAGAGAGATGAAACAGTGAGAATTTTTATGTACTAGTACTACTTCACCTCATATACATGTCAAGATATTGCAATTAAATCGCTAATGTTCACTTTTGTTTATTGCAGGATGTGAAATCTTCATAATCTCACAACGTTGACATTCACAAAGAGAATACAATGGAGAATCATCCTCAAGCACTTCCGCTATAGCATATTACTTGCACACTATGCACATTTACGAACAACTAAAAGCCTTGACTATTTTCAAAAATGATCTTCTCAATTATCAGACTGTCGCTGATAGTGTTGATCCACTTAATGCTTAAACTATAACTCCTCGGCAGAGTCCAGAGTAAGTGTATTGTGTAATAACAACAAATGCAAATATAATATAAGCATAGTTAGAGTATTTATATGAAAATAACGTTTATATTGTTGAAGGTCATCGTTACGTGATGCAGGAAATTAAATCTTGGTAAATTGAACAATTCATCTAGTCATGACTGAAAAGCGCTCAAGGCCTATCATTAAACGACTTAGAAAAAAATTAACTTACAAGGCAAACCAACTATTTTTAATAATTTCAGAAAATTTTAAGCTATTATTTTATTACTAATTAATAAAACATTTCAATAACAATCAAAACAACGAGTTCTCGATGATATAATCTACTCTGAGTTCGTTAATAACAATAATTAATTTTAATCCCCAGTTCCTCAAAGAGCGCAACATCAAATATCTCTAAGATTGTCTTAGAAAATAATAATATATTCGTTTATTACTTGAAATCTGACATACCGCAGAAAGCGTACAAACATACATGGAACAAACAGCAAATAGAAAGTTCAATAATACCATAAAGTCCACGATATAAGTTTCATAACGGCCATTATATAATATTCTAATAATAAAATCTTATCCAAGAAAGGAGTGCGTTTAAATTGCAATTAAAATGGATGAGTCCTCCCTCTGAGCTTGATGTTAAACTATAATAAATCTTAGTTTATTTCAAAACAGTCTAAACAACCGCACACAGGTTTTGTTAATTACCATGAGCACCTGAAGTAATGCACACGTTTCACTTACATGTAAGGTAGCTCAAAAAGTAAATTAAATAAATAACAAACAAAACTCCATTTTTAAATTAATAAATTACATTCTCGATGAAACCTATAACGTTTTTAAGCAATAATTCCAGCAATTTTTTTTGTAAATCTTTAGCTTCATTGTTTTGAGTCACAAACAGTTCAAATCAGATGAATAACTAACTAATCATCACATAAATATACTTTACCAATTTTATAATTTAATCGCAACGGCTTTTACCTTGGCAAACAAGAGAATCGTTGGCATTTTGGTTTTGAATTTGAGCCATTTTTGTAATCATAAAGCGATAGACCAGAATGTAATTGAACTGCAAAGACTCCAACCCCCCAAATCTTTCATTAATCAATTAATAAATCAATTAATATTTGATAATTAATTAAATTAAGTAATTAATTTTATTTATTTGTTTGAATAAATAAAAATAAAAATAATAATTAATTTATTACCCTCATTTCACAAGAGAACTATGTAAATTGAACTACGACAATAATCCTAATACGAGTTTAAAGCCAACTTCCACATTCTCACAATGAGGCAGAGTTTTCGCTAGCAGAGGATCCAATGTTATTCAGCGGCTTAGCTATCAACGCCAAGTTTTCCAGAGTGTTCTCACGATTGGCGTAAACTATCAGCTTGGCGTCATAACCCTGTGAAGACAAAAATTGAATTCTTCCTTCATCCAGTACACGCTTGCAGCTTATACCGATTTTCTCTCTTTCTTCAGGCAAAAGGTTTCCATATCTGCGACGAAGCAACATATCAAATACTTGAGATCGATGGAAATAAACTTACTCAGCTGGGTAAAATTTTCATTATTTAAATTATTATCAGAACTTTGCCAACAACATTTTCTAACAAATTCTGAATTGGTCGATAATTCTGGCGATTAAAATTTTGAGGGAACAGACTTGATATTAATGATCTACCGACCAAACACATCGAATAGCTGCTGGTCTAGATAATTAGTTCGTGGGAAATGATTACTACATACGTAGATCCACAATGATCGAAAAATTGTAAAGAAGAATATATATCAGTAACTTATAGGCAATTACAACATTACTTTTACATCTCTGAGGTCACAAGTTTGATTCTACGAGAAGCGACAGGGCAGTATTTCACTTAATAAAATATCACTTAGTTGATGAAGTATTCAAAAAGAATGTAAATTATCCTTACAAACAGACTGTTAAATTCAATTATATTACACTCATTAATTATGGAAGTATTTATTTATAATAACAGTAATTCGTATTATATTTGTTATAGACTGATATTACATTGTACTATTGAAAGAATTTGACGAAAACAAGACTGAGAATTTGGGCATAGAGCATCAAATCATGTTCATAACAACTATAATATAATTAGATAAATGCAGCTACCTCGGATGGTTATAGGAAACTGCTGTATCGCTATCACCGGTTGAGTTCTCATCTACATCAATATCAATGAAACATGCAGTAGCGAACTCACAACGTAGGAGTCACCAGCAATTTACAATTTAAGTATTTAGTTTTTTTCATTTTTCTCATAAGCAATTGATTATATCTCATAAACAATTGCTTATGTGTCATAAATAATTTAAAGAACCGCTGAGGTATTCTATAATTAAAACTCACTAATTAATAATGATTATGCTGGATTACACCAAACAATATATCACTACATCATCATCATCATCTTCCCTTAAATCCCAGTTTAACCAGGGTCGGGATACGAATAGACTTTCTCCAGTCTTCCCTGTCCCACACCATATCAGCAGTCAATCCCCTATTTTTCATGTCCTTCTTAATTACCGCATTACAAGTCAATTGTGGTCTACCTCTCTCTAGCTTAACATCCAGTTCTTCTCTCCAAACTCTCTTTACTACATCCTCATCTGCCTTTATCACAATATGCCCATACATCTCAATCTCGACTGAGCCAACCTCACCCCGATCAACATTCAAATTCATCCTCACATATTCATTTTTCATTCTGTCCTTCCTAGTTCTTCCACACATTAGACGCAACATTCTCATTTCTGCCACATGCAAACTCTGCAAATGTTCCCTTTCAGTGCCCAACATTCCGAACCATACATCATTACTGGCCTTACCACAGAACTATAAAATTTGCCTTTCAGTCTTAGTGGGATTCTCCTATCACACCAACACTCCACTGGCAGCCCTCCACTTTACCCATCAAGCCTGAATCCTACTAGTAACCTCCTTTTCCAACTCCCCATTATCCTCTATTACAGATCCTAAATACTTATCATCTCACCCTTCCATCTACTCTCTAAATGCTCCGTTTTTTCCTTATTCACCCTCAGTCCTTTACTTTCCAGTGCCTCTCTCGCGTTTACCAACATCTCGCTTACTTTCTCACAGTGTCTCCTACTATCACCAGATCATCTGCAAATAGCATGCACCATGGGGCCTCCTTAATAATCACTACAATATATCACTACAATAGGTGAAAATAGTTAGGTCAAACTGGATCGAAATAAAACAGTGGCAGATATAAACAAACAAATTTTAAAATTCTAAATTAAGAGTCCAAAATTTTCGTTTATTCAAATCGCTGTGATGCATGCCATGGTATCGCTTCAATACAACTAGCTCTCTAGTTTTCTGCTAAGTGGCAGATCCAAGGTATATATTCCTACTAACATGCTACTTTTCAAGCTTCATAAAGAGCACTCAATCGATCAACAAGTTAAACCCATCACAAAAGATTATGTTTTACCTGCAAATTAATCTAACCAATTGCTTGCGAATAACATGGCTTCTGAGGTGGTTTCCTGTTGCCTTCCTCAGTGCTTGCTTGCTCAGTCGTCTCATACGACACGTGCAGTTTACGGTTGGTCCATTCTTCATCTTCCCAGGTATAACAAGGATATCACTACCCTATAGCCCTATAGTAAAGATTTATCCACTTAAAATATGAATAATTAATAATACGGTTCAAATTAGCATACGGTGACCCAGACTTTTTAAGATTTTAGGCACGACACAAGGAATGAACTAAAAACGCTCAGCTGACCTAAGACGTGTTTACTGCCGCATGTGGCCCAGGCCGACATGCTGACGATCAGATGAAAGTCTCTCGCAGATAAAGCGTTACTAGCGAACCACGATCTACCAACATACGACTTCCACGTACAGCGATGATGACAGCACAGGGCTAGCACTATGCCCTCAACTCTCCTGAAAGAACAACAATAACGACAGTAGCACTATGATGACAGGCTAGCAGTATACCCTCAACTTTCCTGAAAGCATCGCAATATCAGATGGTTTTAAAGCGACTAAGAGTAATATTTTAATATAAGTAAGCTACAGCGGATCTTTTAACAATGTATACAGGGTTAGTAAAAAAAAACATTTCACCAGCAAAAAGTTTGAATATCTCAGGCTATTTTTAATATTTTCCAATAAAACTTTTAACAATTCCTAAAGGACTAATTTCTGATGAGGTGGCCAATTTTCATCCATTTTGGAACTTAGATTGGCCAGTTATGCAAGTTTCAGCAGAGCAACCCCCCATTTTTTAATGTACTGTAAATATAAATTTTATTTTATTTTATTTTGGCGCTGAAAAGGGCCGTTGTAGTGGTTCAGAAACAAGTTTTATCTGCTAGCATTGCTGACTATTCGATATGCTTTCCACCCGCTGCTACGCAGGACTGCAGTCGCTTTCAGAACGCTAGGACAGCCTTGTTGATTCAAGCTTGGGGCACTCTTTCTCAGATTGATTGTAGCACTTCCTGCAGTTCTGTCTTGTTTTTAGGCTTCGGCTGGTGTTTCTGATAGAGATACAGCACGGTTCCCCAGATTTAGTAATCCACAGTTTTTAGATCGGGAGTGTTTGAAGGCCATTCATTCTTCTTAATGAAATCCTGGTTTCTCTCACTAATCCATTCCTGTGCATGACGAGATGCATGAGCCGGAGCACCATTCTGCTGAAAGATGAAATCATTTGGTAGAAGAGCATAGCAATCATCAAACAGCTCCGGAAGCAAAGTATTGGCGTAATACTGAGTGTTCACCATTACCTTCTCGTCAATGAAGTGCAATCTGCCCTTACCGTTGCAGTAAACACCATTTTTATGTAAAAATGGGGGTTGCTCTGCTGAAACTTGCATAACTGGCCAATCTATGTACCAAAATGGATGAAAATTGGCCACTCCATCAGAAATTAGTCCTTTAGTAATTGGTAAAAGTTTTATTGGAAAATATTTACAATAGCCTGAGACCTTCAAACTTTAGCAGGTGTAATTTTTTTTTACTCACCCTGCATACTGTTTCAAGAGTAAGTGCACGTGTACTGAGTTTAATTTCAGCCATACTTTGGAGTTGTACTTCTACAAACAACTAAAGTTAAGAACCTGAACACTGATTCATCTCTGCTTTCCAGTTGACTCTGAGTCAGTCCCGCTTCTAAGTCGGCTGCTGTCGAGAGATCATTAGACACTGGTAACGTTTCACTGTGCTTCTTTGACGAAATACAATTTAACATGAGATCTGCACAAGAGAAAATGCTTACGTATTATGTATACTGTATATAACTTATACAATATACATATTTATTTGAATAGTTTTGTGTTCTGTATGTATTTTGGTAGTCCATTAAGTGGCATACAAATGATATGTATATATGTACGTACGTATGTATGTATGTATGTATATATGTTTATATTTATAATATATATAATATACATATATACATATTTAATGTGTATATTATATATATATATATATATATATATATATATATATATATATATATAAACAATATATCAAGTGACTGCAGACAAAAAAATATATTTAAGTAAACATGATTAATACTTAATGTATAAATGTCAAGAAATTCTTAGAAGACACCCAAGGAGAGTAGCATAACCACAGAACACAAGTGATCTGGAAATTCTGAAAGAAACTAATGATTAATTAGATAAAACAGTGAATCAATGTCCGCATTATTCAATTTTAGCCAATGCTGGATCTGAGTTAGTCGCCTCTCACCAACACCTTCAGTCGTAGAAGAAGAGATCCTACTAATTGTTCTCATCTTGGCTTTTAATTCATTTAATTCAGAGCAGTTATATTGTTAGATGACAAAGCAGTAAATAAGAAAAATCAATATTAGTATGAAAGAAGTGCCGTAAATTGAAACAAAAGGTAAAACAAATAAACAAGTAAGGTTCTAAAATATCTTTATATTTCGGTCTTTGTATGCGCCGTCGTTATCGTGTGGCGTTTTGGTGTCTGTTCGCACACAGTCTCCAAGAGACGTCCCTAACACAGTCTTAATGCAGCGAATTCGGTGTTAAATTCTTATTGATTTATTGATTGGTTTCCAAAATCTAAAACTATCAGAAGCAGCAAATGTCGCCCACTTGCACTTTGAGGAAGTAAAAACAAGTAAAGAACAAGAACAAGTGGAAGATCTCTCTTGTCAACAATGTTAATATCATACTTAACTATATAAAAAAAACTGCAATAAAATTAAGATGAGATCATATTGAAGGTATTATTTTTCATAACAAAAAACACTAAAAAGGGCAGACAATTATAATACTTTAATGCACTCACCTGTGGCCGCACCACATAAATGTTTGCCCACACATATAATGGATCTTTCACTGAACAGATTTTTCTTAAGACTGGGTACCCTTGCTAAACATTTACAAAAATTAAACTTTATACACACATTAAGCAACAAGACAAAAAAAACACACACAAAGCACATGAAAATCAAACAGAAAATATTAACTCAACATTAAATATATTTATATTACAATATTATACTTGTTATTAACCTAGTTAATATGCATATTACTATTTCAATGACAGTTTAATTTCATTTCGCTTGAATTGTCGTGAATTATATTTCAAAACGATTTATTTTTACTATACTAGTACTTTTGACATTCAATTAACTTCAGCAATCAATGCAATGTGTCTGCAAGCTATACTGTGAAGAAATACTATGGCAGTAATGATATACAGCGACAGTTAAAATTTATTTACTTCTTCAATATTATTAAACTATGCAAATAGCATCATTGCTATATTAACTTGTGATATTCCAAAATATATATATATATATATATATACATATATATATATATATATATATATATATATATATTTTATATATATATATACAGTATATATATATATATATATATTATATAGATGTAGAAGTATATATATACTGTATATATAGTATATATATACTGGCTTTTCCAGTAAATTTCTGGCAAAGCTACCCCAGATTATAAATCAGTAACTTGCAGTTAAACCACTGTATACTCACCAATATCAATATTTTCAATATCGATCCTAAGACGTTCAAATGATGGACCCTGTTCTTCACCCTTATGATAGTTATCCATCTGAAGTTTAATAGCAAAACGACGCATGAAATATTTTATAAATAACTCAATATTATGTTATCAAGTCTCTCTTAAAATAATGATATAGTAAATATAATATATGATACAATTTAAATACAACGACAAATGATCCTACAGCTGAGCAATAGTGCTGAATCAAAATAGTTAGATACTATATATTTACATAAAACTCTAGATAAAACATTCAATAATACTTGCAAGTATACTTGCAAGTGAAGTGAAACATGAAAAAGCCGCCTAACGAGGTCGTGAATTTAGATATAGTAATGCGGAAATGACTCACCTTATATCTAACGCTGCTCTTATCAATTAGCAAGTACTGACAGTTGCTGCTTTCTTTATTGGCTAATTGAATCCAGTGTGACAGACCTCCTACGTATCGTGCAATCACAATATGAACACCGTTTCAAAACAGTTCAAGATCTAAACGGTTAGATTATAAATTTCTACTAGATTCTGTAGTCATCCAGAGCTGCGCTTTTAGACTAAGGTCTACGATTCACTGCTTATAAGAATTCCTCAAATTAATCAGTAAGGTTTTATTTGCAAGAATCTTTCATGGCCCAATTTGAATGATTTATACCCAAGCGAGCAGAGTTAATAAGAAATACCAGTGTCATCCAAATTGGTATAGGTCCTATTTCAAAATCCCATTAATAGCTTTTAATTAAGCAAAAGCTAATTTAAACTCACATTTTACAAATCACGCAGTAACTCTTAGATTGCATACTTCTCTGTTACAAATTAAGTTATAATTTGTATTTACTAACAACTGTATTCCAGTAACTAACATTCAAGGTCACCCCCAAAATCGTAAAATTGTAGGCTGACAGAATTTAAAACTAGAATTTTACTTCTTAAGCCGTGGAGTAACTAAACCGAGGTCTGAACTTTAGAAAAAGTTTAAACTGCGGTTTATCTATCCATTCAATAGAGCCAATAGTAACGAAAACCTATTCAGCCAGCTATTTGAAAGTTATGACTTTACATAACTAGAAATAGCTAAGAATTACAAAATCATACTTCATCATTCAAATGCTATCAGTTTACCACTACACCACGAATGAACAAGGAATAATCAGATAACATATCTCTTTCACGTAAGTCAACATGGTGCCAACACAATACACAGAAAATTGAGTTTAATGCTAAAAGTGTAAGATATAATCTGAAACAATGCAAATGCAATAAAAAGAAAAAGAGTAAAACTTAGCTTCAAAATTTATACTGATGACAACGTTATCAGTATTTAGAATTAACAGAAACCGATGAATAACTAACTACCTGTCTGAATGAAGAAAATGAATTTATTATAGCAATTATAGCAATAAATCTAACAAAATGAGGCGGAAACCTTTTCCAGCTCCAAATTCGATATAATGAGAGTTGCCTCTTAAAAACCCCTGAGCTTGCATGTTTCCAACCAGAGAGGCCTGCAAGTCGATACCATAGCATTAAATTTACTGTTACATATGACAACATTGCGAATTTTCATAATTATAACAGTATGAACTTAGTTAATAAGTTTTACTTTTAGAAAGTTTCAACAAAATACTGCTAAAGAAATTGAGTGTGCACAATAGCATGATAGCGCAGAGAAGATAAGGCTAAATAGTTTTATGGTATTTAATTATGCATGTATGTTCGGTAAGCAAATCAAAATACCAAAATGCAAATGGAACCTGTTGCACAAGATGGCGTCTAGCTTCCGCACCATTCGTGGGTTTGTTGATATCTTCCTCCACGACTGCATGACTCATCACAGATGACTGGCTGTTAGGAAGACCTGCACAAATGTAGATCACAAAAACTTTGCAATTACATTTTTATGTCTACGTTCTCTTACATTTATATAAGTATTTACCCTATATATCAGCATAAGCAAAACAAATACCTTGCTACACTTTAATAATTATGAATACAGAAGAACCAGATTTAATAATTCAATAATAATAAGTCATAATTCCAAGTCAAAGTACATCAATTACAAATTACATCAATTGTAAAGACGACAACTTAGATTTCATACAAAAATGAGGTACATTAAAATTAAAATCGATATAAATAATAATAGTAATAAAAGTTTAACATCCGTTTCCTCATCCAGAGAAGATGTCAGGGACGTCCACAACAGCAGACATCACTACAGATCAATTCACTCAGACCAATCTACAAGAGGAATGTGCTGAGAAGTGTACTAAGAAATAAGATAATATAAATAAGAAACAGTGCATACAAAAGCAATCAATTAAGAGTTACAAAATGGAATTGCTCGTCAAAGATTCCTCAAATGAAAATCCTATTATCTAAAATGTTAGAAATCATTCAATCATACAGGTCTACTGATACAGTACTAGACAATATTCTAATTAAGTTAATTCTACGTGTGCCATAGTTAATTCTACAGGTCTTTCTAACACCAATTCAAAAATAAAGGAAGGGGCGGTCCGAACTGCGAATTTGAGTTTTTACATAATTGCCATTTTTGGAGCATATTTATAATATGAACACATCTCATAGTGAATATAAACATTGTTATTTTGCAATATATGTTATTTGGAGATTACACAAGTTACAGAATCAAAGCTGTGGAGTAAAATTTGGCTGAGTTGCAGTTCATCAAAATTCGTCAAAAATGAAAAAAAATGCAATAATTTGTGTGACATTACCGTTCTTGCATCTCATTCTTGATTGTTTACAAAACATTATCTCCATGAAATTTATTTATATTTGGTTTTATAATATTTTTCCTAAAAAGTACTACCTATTAAAATCAATAATTTTAAAGTATTTGAAACATTTAGTTTACTGCTGTGTTTGGTAATCTTGCAGTTTTAGTGACGTTAAAACCACTTCCATTCTTAAGCATAGATTTTGTAATTGCATTACAGTTACTACCAGAGCTAGCAATGCATTATGGTTAGGATTATGGCAAGGTTACACATTTGGCTCAGGCATTTAATTGTTTAATATAAAATTGTTTCTTGCTCATATGGTTTAGGCATAGATTAATAGGATGTCTCTAACCCCTACCATAACACTGTTCCTAATCTTAACACTGACCTAAATCAAGGTTAAATTTGAGATGCTAACCCATTTAATACAATTTTTAACATTGACTCTTGTTTTTTAAAACAAACAGATTTCAAAATGACTGCTTTAATAAAAACTCGTAAGGCTGTTTGTTGTCCAGTGTTTGGCACCCCGAAACTGATGTCAGAAATCATTCTGCCCACATACGAAGACGTAATGAAACATTATTTATTTGTCAAACATGCACTGAAGCCTATAGCATCTGCCAGAGAACCTACTGTCTCAGAGATCTCTAAAAAGGTCGCGTACGTCATTAAAGAACTATGGACAAAATCTTCTACACCAGTAATTTCACATAAGAGGATCTTACAGATGATTTGTTCGTATCATGATAAATACCAAAAACTAATGAAAAACATTAAGCAGAAAAATCAACCTACAATTACGAGCTTTCGAAAAGCGGCGAAATAAAAACTGTTTGATATTTGCACTTGCAAGTGTGCAATTGTAACCAGCTGTAACTGTGACAAAACTAGCAGAGTTCCTTCAGCTGAGAGCTTTTCTTCAGGATCACAGGACCCTGAGATTGATGTTCATCAGCAACGTTGATCAGCTGTCAACGAAGAAGCTTGCTCTGAAGTTGCAAAGGAGAGAAAGGAGAGATAGAGCAGAAATTTGCAAAAAGAGGCTTTCATTTTCAGTCACCAGTGTCAAAAGCCATACTGGTATTGAACCTGAACTTGAAATTGATCAACATGACAATAGCAGTGTCATATCTGATTTCATTGATCCTGACAGCTCATAGACTGGGTCTGACACAACTACTGCTCAAAGCAACATTATAATCTAAAAACTATTGAGAATAAATCCAATGTTTCAGTATCACGTCGCCGACTCCAAGCATTAGCGAGAGCCTGTGACCGGTACGGTGTCTCTGATCGCTCTGCCGCTGCAATAGCGAGTGCAGTGCTTGAGGATTTTGGTGTCGTGACTCACAGTGATTCATCAAATGTTATTGCCCCAACCAAGATACGACGTGAAAGGAAAAGAAAGCGCAGAGCGATGGAACCTTCGTATGACGGTACAATAGTTCGTGGGATTAGTTTTGATGAGCGTAAGGACGAAACCCTTAAAAATTGTAAAGATGGGTCTAAGTTTTATCGCCAAACTAGTACAGAAGAGCACATTTCGTTAATCCAAGAACCGGATTCTTTATACGTTGGGCATCTCTCTCCAACTGGATCATCAGCTAAGGAAATCAAAGATTCTATTGCGAATTTTATTGCTACAAGTGATATTAACATTGACAAACTTATTTCTATCGGTTGTGATGGAACATTAGTAAACACTGGTCGCAAAGGTGGTGTGATGCGGTTCCTTGAAATAGAATATAAGAAACCACTGCAGTGGCTTGTTTGCCTTCTGCACGCTAACGAACTGCCTTTACGACATCTCCTACAACACTTAGATGGACCAACATCGGGTCCACGAGCCTTTTCTGGTCCGATTGGAAAAGCTCTAGCTAACTGTGTTACATTGCCAGTTGTTTTGTTTGACAAAATTGATGCTGATCTGCCAGTTGTTGTTTTAAAGGATCTAAGCAATGATCAAAAATATTTATGGCAAATGTGTGAAGCAATATCGAAAGGCAAATGTTCGTCAGCTTTGTCAAAGAGAAATCCAGGGGCCCTAAATCATTCTCAAAGGATAACAACAGCAAATCGTCTGCTGCGTTTGTACGTGGTAAGTCAGGAACCATCGACAAATCTGAACATATAGTAACCTACATCATACGAGTATATTCTCCGGTTTGGTTTTCTATCAAGATGCATGCCTCATGTAAGGATGGTGCTAAGCACTTGTTTCACGCAATTCAACTGTCACGCTATCTATCTAAAGAGTTGAGTGATGTAATTGATCCAGTGCTGCAACGTAATGGTTATTTTGGACATCCTGAGAATTTACTGCTGACAATGATTACCGATGAACGTCCACATATTCGTGAATTAGGATTGAGGCGAATACTAAAAGCGCGAAAAGAGAAGCAGACTGCTCTACGAGAGTTTGTTGTTCCAAAGCTGAACTTTGATGCTAAAGAATATTTTGAACTTATTGATTGGCAAGACACTGAAATAACTGAGCCGCCACTGACAGCCGATGTACCAGAGAATGATATCATATCATTTGTAAAAAGTGGTGGACAATCTACGACTGAGTTTCAGAGGTTCCCGTGTCACACTCAAGCAGTTGAGCGCTGCGTGAAAATTGTAACGGAAGCATCATTGGCTGTTTGCGGAGAAGTATCCCGTGATGGATTTATTCACTCACGTTTGGAGGGGCGTCTTTTATTTTAATGCCAGTGTTTAATACCAAATCTGATTATCGTGTAACCTGACTGGTTTAATCATCGCTTTCTGAGAAAGTGAAAGTGTGGCAGTAATATTTGAAGTATTAAAACTGTTTTGTTTATTGTAACAAATTCTTAATTTGGAACTTTGTGATAATAGTTTTTGAAATTGGTAGTTTTGCTTATAAATATAATTGCAATTGTAAAAAAATAATGATATTTCAGCTGTTGGTCAACAACTAAATAAAATTGTGATTTGCTCATTTTTTACGATTTTGAGGTGCTGTAGCTCAGCCAGTTTTTACTCCACTGCTTTGGTGTTGCAACTTTTGAAAACTCCAAGTAACATATATTGCAAAATGACAATGTTTATTTTTACTATCAGATGTGTTCCTATTATAAATTTACTTTGAAAATGGCCAATATTGTAAAAACTCATATTCGCAGTTCAGACCCCCCCTTCATTTGGTCTCGTTGAGGAACCTCAAGACCTATTCCAATACCGCTCAAATTTTAACACGCCACTTCTGATATATAAAGGCAACTTTCCCCCGCTATTCCCTGTTGAGATTTGAAAAAAAAATTTTCACTGCACCCTAACGAGCACCTGATAAAAAAATATCACATAAACATAGAATACCTTGTTCTAATTTCTTAACTACTTCAATGATACGAAACACTTCTTCAACCGGCACATCTCTTATTCCAACCTAAACACCAAAGTCACACATTGTAATTATACGATGTACTAATATATTACACTAGTCGTATAATAGTAGGCACAAATTTTCAAATGGTTACATATCTGCTTAAGCTAGTCAAAAATATTGTAACAGTACATTACTAAATTTATTAAGAACAAATTTTGGTTAAACATAAATTTTACAAATTTAAACACAATCTGTATTTCTGATATATTAATATCACGCTTCCATTGGACTTATCTACAATTAAATTATCGATGTAAATAATTAAATAAAGTTCTTACACATGTTAAATTGTACTGTTACCATTTTTAAAGTTAGTTACATTGAATAATATAACTGGCACTCTACATCACATATCACTATTGTGTAACTATATCAGTTGTCAATATATCACAATAATAATAATAATAATAAACGCTTAACGTCCACTTCCTAATACAAGGATGATGTCAGGGACAGTTATCAATATATCACAGTTATCACTTACAAACCTTATCAGCATCCTCACAAGAACCTGATCCAGAATTCATTCCACTGACATAGAATTCCTGCAAACAAGAATTCAATTCAAAAATCAAAAAAGATTATAATTCAATCATAAATTTGACTATTTATCACCATCTATCCTAGGCTCTTTTTTAATTTGTGAGTAGATAGCACCACACAATTTAACGCATACAATATAGATACAAAAATGTATTAATTAGTTAACTCAATTTATAATCACAACATACATATACATAGACAATTACGCATATATATTAAAATGAGAAAACAACATAAAACAGCAAATAGTTCCAATTAGCTTATTTATTTAAAACCGAAATATGCATGAACATAAATAGATAAAAAGATATTCAATAAATCTGATTATATACATAATTACTAATTTTACAAAAATTAGTAGAGACTAATTTTACAAAATTGGTAAAGACTAATTATAAAAAAATTGGTCAAAATATACCGGTAGTACTAAAAGCACAAAACATCCCAACAATGTAGCAACAACGATTAACAGAAAATTATTAGAACTATACTTACAGGCATAGGTTTTTCTCTAGCATTACATCTATTCAAATGGTGCAATAATTTATCTTCATAGCAGGAACTAGATAAAGTACAAACAAAATAAATATACAGAGCATTCATGTCTACAATAACCGGTGTGAGTATAAAAACCCACATCCAATAGAATTATTTAATAACTTTGCTAATTTAGCTACAATCCCTTTTAAACGTTAAAATTTTTCAACCAGAATATTTCTAAACATCACTAGTCAATATTTTCATTTCAGTAGCTAAAGGAGTTCTTAAGTTATTTAGTTTTTTATACGAACTTGAAAGTACACCGGGAATGCATAAAATCATAATTGAATAGATCCTCATGTTAACATTTCAGTTACTTAGGTTGCTGCAAACTTTGCCATGACTACTACACAAGAAACTCTTAATTCTGTTCAACGCATACAAAACTATACATCAAACATTAACGAAGTAGCTCTAAGAAATACTAATTAAATATATCATATATTAAGCAGTATTTATAATCCAAAATGCAATATATATGATAAATCAAATGAATATTGAAATTTAAGCTGTATGCTCCTAATTCTCACACTGAGTCATATTTACAAACAAGAGACTAACGCTCTGACAAATTAATGTATTTAATCACGAAGAGCTTAAATTATTTATGTACTTAATCATGACGAATTTAAGCAAAATTATACATTATTCAGTCTATCAGACATTTACAATTCACGATATCGGACACTTACTGCTTCGGATCATTTGGACAAGGAATTCGCTTTCTGGAAGGATTCTTCTAAAATAAAAATCATAATACTTCAAAACTAAACTACAAGAAGAAACTACCAAGATCTTTAGGAGGAAAATAAGCATAATAACATTCTTAATATATTCTTAATACTACTTCGCGAATATGAACTTCTATTTATCATCGTCATCTTCCCTATAATCCCAGTTCAATCAGGGTCGGGATTAGAATATATTTATTTATTTATTTCAAACCACTACACTTTATAAAATAACATAACAATAGACAACAATGGTTTGTGGCTTCCTGAGGGCCCCTATGGCTATTGAGCAGGACAACACCAGCTTAGCATTTACATCATACAATATTTACCTTCATTGAGAAATTTAAATAAATTTTGAACTACAATATTTCTGCTAACAAATTAACGTGAAAAATATTCATCCAAGATAAATTGATAGATCTTCTCCATTCCTCTCTCTCCTATATCATATCATCTACCAATATCCTATAATCTTTCCTTTAGTTTCAGAAAATTTTGTAGCAATTTCTGCAGTCTAGGCGTTCAACAAAACAATGCCCTTATTGACGTGAAAATGAACTTCTATTACTACAAAAATTAATAAAACAACACTTTGTTCAAATTCAATGTTACTGTAGTGAACCAGGCAGCTGATCATCTTGGCCGCCTATTGCTATTTGATCAAAGCTTTATCTCATCATTTTACATAGCTTCTTTCAAGGCTAATGTTCCTCCTTTACTTTGGATCTTTCCTTGTGGGTTCATTGAAATCCAGAGGGCTGGAGACTCTGCTCGTGCCAGACCCTTGAGACTTGACCCTTGGACTTATTTCACGTCTGACTGACAGGTGAGAGTTTGCTTCCTCCTCGCCATTCTTCCAGTGGATGTCATAGGTATTTTTATTTAGGAATTGCATGTACATGACGATGGTAGAACTGAAATGTTTCTTATCTTCTTTCTTCTGCTTCCTCTACCGGACTGTATTCCGTTCGATTTTTTTATTATTCTTGGCTCCATTCTTTATTTCCTAATGTCTTCTGTGACTTCTCTTTCCTTAGTTCTATGAATCACATAGATCCATAGAACCTTTAGTTCCTACGAAAGGTCACAGGACTACAAAAGGCAGGGGAATTCTAAAGGATAAATCAATTTAAGAAGTTACATCAAATATGCTAGAGAAATTTAAAAAACATCTCTTTTAATTAGGGCAGTTATCCTTAAAGACTGTATTGAAAAAAAATCCTTAAAAATCAGAGAATTTTAGAGACACAGTTGTAAAAAATTATGATGTTCTAAAGAAAATCAGCTATATGAAACAATAATTACTAGCGTCAAGAAATTGATAATCTACTTACCTCAGATGAATGCTCAACACAAAACTTGTCATCACCAATAATTTTAGATCTACAGAATCTTCTCTTTCTTTCCATCCAGAAATGACATCGATCGGGATTGGGTTTAATCCTATCTTCATCCTTTGCTCCATTTTGTAGAGAAATCTGTGAAGTACTTTCCTTATCAGTCTGTAATGATGATTTATCCATAATATTGGTAACTGCATCATTCACACCATCCTCGCGCTTACTTTCCTTAACCAAATCTATGCCAAGGTTATCACTTGCATTGCTTCTGCATAAATGACTAGGGCAAAATGTAAGACTGCCCTCTGGCTGTGTCTTACAGAAACGTTTCTTCTTTTCCAGCCAAAAGTTACAACCGCTTGCCTGTCTCTTCGTGCCCGTCATACTTGAAAAATTATCCTCCATATTAATCTAAAGCAAAATGTCGTTTGTGTACATATATATATATATACTTATATATATATATATATATATATATATATATATATATATACTTTATATATATATATATATATATATATATATATATTATATATATAGGATATAGCGTATACATATATACGTGTGTATATATATAAAAAATTAATATCTAATATATATATATATATTAATATATATATATATCTATATATATATATATATATATATATACATTATATATAGATATATATATATATTATATTATATATATATTATATATATATATATATATATATATATATATATAGATATATATTATATACAGTATATATATATATATATATATATATATATATATATATTTATTAGGGTGACAATAAAAACTGAAGTTGTTATTTTTAATGCTTACACCCTCTTAATATGTTCATTTCTATGCAAAAGTTAAATTTACATTTTTTTATGAGAATCCATTCATATTTAGAGGTTACAGACTCAAATATTATATATAGTATATGACCTACTTAAAGAAAACACGGTCAATGATTAAAAGTTTTCTTGAAGACCGTGACCTGTTTGAGTCAGGATAATGCAATCTATTATTATCCACAATCTGTAAAAGGAACCGTTTCTGTTTCTTGGTTAGTAAGCACTCCGTTGAACGATTGACAAAGTGCAACGCCGCACTCAGCAGCATCATTCATGACCTTTAATTGACCTGCCTTTCTCTGAGCTTTAATGTCTACATCATTAGTGTCCCATGTACTTGGATCATCTTCTAGAAAATCCTGATCCACATCTAGAGCCACAAAAAGCTTCCTAGTGTTCCTTGTTGCGAAACCAGATAGTTTTTTCTTGGTAGTTCTATCATCAACAATAATTCTGCGAAGTGGATAGTCACATGAACCTTCGCTTTCAAGCGCTCTTATCATGTCAATTTTTTCGTCAACGGTTAACATCTGCATCAAAAAAGCCAGTCCAATCAGAGTCTCACTTAAATACCATAGATGGTTGGAGAAACTCTTCATTCCTGCCGATGCAACAGATTCATCCAAGATCTTGTATGCCTCTATGTCTCTGAGCAGAGGCAGGTCTTTGCGTGAAGCTGCTGTTGGACATTGGCAGGTAAACCACGTTACACGCAGGTAAACCTAACCCTAACTTTAACTACTGTGTATCATTCGGACACCAAAAGCTTCATCCTACCTTCACCTGACACGAGAATAGCCCATAGATCAACAGATTCTTTTGACTGTAGAGCTGGCAACAGTTTACTGTCCCAGTGAACCGTTAACGAGGAATCACAGGTAAAAGAATCTTTGATTTATTTTGCTATTATCGGTCTATTCTTTCTTCTAGCTTGCCTCACTGATTCCTGATTAATGGTCAGTTTATTAGGAGCTATTCCCAAAGAATGTGGAGTAGCTGCCAAAACATATGCCACATTTCTGTCGCTTACCTTAGATCAATCTAAAGCAGCAGAAACTTAAGAAATTCTGATAGCTGTAGTCTTCCTTCTCTTCGAAGGTACACTAGCTTTCACCAATAGGCCCAACACATCTTCATCAGAGCTGCTACCTTGATTCATTTCCTCGATGCTGCTGCCGCTACTACTCTGTTGAAATGGTTGTGACTGAATTCTAGAAAGATTGTCTTCCTTTTTTCTGTCTCACTTGAAGTAAGGCATCCCTTTCTAGTCGACGGACTTTTTGTTTAGCCATTTTGGTGTCCACTGGATCCAAGCAGCCCTTTCTCCCTTTGAGCAAGCAGAAACTGTCTGTCTTCGTCAATCTTTATCAAAGTCAAAACGTCTGTGTGTGCAACATCAAACAGATCATCGAAGGTTTGAGCAAACCTGTCTTCCTCACCTTGCTGCACTTCGGTTCTGCGAGAAGTACTTTTCTTTAACCCTTGCCATATGGAATTTAATTGTTTTATCTTATTTACAATATGATATTCTTGTTTCGTTTGCATCTATGCTTTCTCCCAAAGGACACAAATTTCTCGCTCAGTATTGGTTGCACTGCCTTAAATTTTTCACTTATCCTTACTATGATGACGAAAAAAACATTGCAAAACCTGTTTATTTGAAGGGAGGTTTGATCCTGTAATCTCCAGCATTGTACTATCCACTAACCAAATACCTCTGTCTTTTTTCTTTGTTATAACTTTGCAACTAGCCATCTCGCAGGAACTACATTAAAACACTGAAAATCACTGAAAACTAGTTGAGCTTTGATTTAGACTACATAAACAAACAAAGAACCATGTGCTTTCTGAGCGAAAATACAAATAATTAACTCCATAGATAGTTGCTACTTTTCTTAAACCGAATCTCTATGTATCTTAATTGAATTTTAATATATTCAATAAATAACGAATAAACTTTGAATACTAAGTAAAATGTCGCATTAGCTTGATAATAGATGAAAACTTCAGCGGTCTTGTGTAACCTCCAAATATCAACCAAATCCATCCAAATTTTTTTTATTACTGGGGCAATTCCATGGTAACGGAATTACAATTTGTACAGTTTTTCAAATTACAACTGACTAAAAAACAACTAAATTTAAAGATTTGTTTAAAATTTTAATTTCATGGATAACCAAGTGTCCCGTACTAATACTGTATCAATATAGATTTTTAATATTACAATATCTGTGTTCACTAGGGGCGCCACATTGTGGTAACGGAATTACGTTAGAAAGTCCTTCGTATTGAGTGTCACAGTTTTCACTATCCAAACTCCTTGAATTGTTAAATTCCATAAATGTGTCCTAAATACATGATGCTGGGCGTATTATCATTAATCATTTAAGGCATTTTATTTTTAAATTACATCATTTAATTTTATAAAAAATTGATTCTTAGACTGGTAACGGAATTACAAAAGTAGTAACGGAATTACACTCTGTGAAAACTCGGAACTGCTGAAGGTTTAACACTCCACTGAGGCAAAACTTGAAACTAAAGCTAATGTTCAATGAAATATATGCAGTCTTAGATCCTTTCTGATGAGGATTCAATTACTCAATGTTATATCTTGCAAAACCGTGATCTGAAAACAGCAGCAGTCCCGACGATCTGTCTGAGGCTTCATTAAACATAGAATTATATCCTCCTTGGCAACAGACTCTACATCTTCTTTCTCTGGCCACTGATATACATTACTTATTATACATATAATACAATGCATTACATATTTGGAATCTGCATGAAATTTTGAGCTAGAAAAAACATTGTTCATTGATAATAATATGCTTTCTATAATTTAATATGATGGCTCTGTTTTCGTGGAATTGCCCTACTCATTTGCATCAAAATGAAGACTCATTTTGAGTTTGAGAGGGTGTGAGTGATAAAAATATGAGAAAAAAATTTTATCATGTATTTCATTGTCCCCGTAATATATATATATATATATATATATATATATATATACATACATATATATATATATATATATACATACATATATATATACATCCTATTTCTTAAATTCATTAAGAAATACGAAGAAGAGTTAGATAAGACACATTCTAAGGGGGAAGGTCTATTAAAAGAGGTCATAGAAGGTAGAATGGAAGGAAAAAGAGGCAGGGGCAGGCCGAGATTAAGTATGTTAGAACATATGTGGCAATGAAGAGGAAGGCAAAAGACTGAGAAGAGTGGAGGCGTTATATACCATGGACCAGCCAGTAGGCAGTGCATTAAGAGAGAGATTTATATATATATATATATATATATATATATATATATATATTTATAGATAAATATAGATGTATAGTTAAAGGATTACATCTAAGTTTAAATATAGTTGCAATCCTTATTTATAACTGGATTACTTTATCGCTTAACTTAAAAGAATTATTTATAGTTTCACATTGCAAGGAAATAAAAATATTTACATATGGGGATAGTTATATTTTGCCATAGAATTAATTATAAAAATATGTTAATATAATCAATTATATTATAATTAAACTAGATGTACTCATGTGCAAAAATGCTTGCATCTAGGAAAATTGGCATTTCTAACATAACCTGGATTTGAACCAGAACCACTCAATCCTAAGGCGGACGTTTTTGCAATATACCATAATACGACTCTCAAGAAATCAATATGTAGATATTACTTTTATATGAAAAAGTTGTTTTAATTAGAAATTGTAAATATGATTATGCGATGAAGGGTATAATCGCCTGAAATTTATAGTGGACAAATGACAGAGCTGTAGTTAGCGTTTATATTTCTGAATTATAAATATGACGTAGCGATTTACATATATAGCCAGTAAATATATACTGGCCATAAATTTATATTCAACAAACGACAGAGCTGTAGCGTTAATATTTAGGAATTATAAATATGACACAGCGCTTCAATTTAAATATATACTACCATAAACACACTGGTATTATCAATTTCCCGACTTCCTGAATAAGTATAATTAAGTAAGTTAAATTTATAATCATCCATTGACAGAGCAACGATTAGCGTAACTATTAAGTATTTTGCCAGTGAGCTATCATAGACAGCGTTATCGTTAGTGTTACTTCAGACAGACAAATAGAACTGGCTCATTATAATTTATAAATTCTTTCGATAAGAATTACATATAACAAATTGCATGTCACATTTTCAAACCAGTAGCCGCATATCTAACACACTTATTGTTATTGAACATATGAACATTGGCAAGGGTGGGTATCTGTCAATTTAATCATATTATACAATGAAATAGTCAGTGAACTTATTACGTGTCATGTAATTTTAATACTTAAATGAATGTGTTAATAGTTTAAGAACGTCTTAATAATATTTATAAGACATTCTATGACTTCTTAAACCTAACAATTTAAGAGGTCATAGGTCATTTATAAGTTGCTTAAGCCTAGAATGAGGACAGATATAGGAAAGTTTTCCTTTTCTCATAGGGTGATTGATAGGTGGAACTCTTTGAGTGAGGAGGTTGTTAATACGGTGTCGATGAATAGTTTTAAAAACAAGCTAGCAGCGATTACCTGAGTGTAAAATCTCAGACATTCTCTGGACTGATTATATAGAAAATGGTCTAAGTTACCTAACGGTTAAAACATGTGATACTAACTTTCGTCCGCTAACCCAATTTAAGAACGACGTTCTAGATAAAAAACAGGGGGTTTAATTTTACCCCCCGGCTATTATCCAATAGGTCATAGGTCATTTATAAGTTGCTTAAGCCTAGAATGAGGACAGATATAGGAAAGTTTTCCTATATAGACAGCTTGTATAACCGCTATAGATTCATCTTCAATTAAAATCTTTGAGTGTCAGTTTGTTGCGATGTACAGAAGCAGAATAAATCTCGCAATGCATGTGTGTATTGTTTATTGGCTTACACATGAAAACTTCAAAGTGGAATCCTAACAGGTTTGGCTTGTAAGCCTTCCCCCATTCCTTCTTACTGAAGCTGTTCAGGTTATTGAGCAAATTAGCCACATGTGTTTGTTTTGGGCAGGTAGTAAGAAATATCTTAGATCTTCCTTTCAAAGAATATCTACGATTTATTCGCTTCGATGATAAGGAAATCTGCGATAAAAGAAGAGTAGAAAGGCAAGCAACTGAAAAACTGGTAGCTATAAGTGATGTTGTCGACAAATTAGCTGTATAATGTATAACGTTTAAGGAATGTTACAAACTATCTGATCATGTGAATGTAGACGAAATCTTATCATCCTGCACAGGAAAGGTTTCCATGGTCAGATGACAATACATACCAAAGAAGAACAAGTCGGTCATACTCTTATCAACAATGCATCATGATTATAACGAAATCTCTCAGGAGGATTACCAGAAGCCAGATATCATCCTCAACTATAATAGTACTAAGGGCGCTGTCGACACTCTTGATGAGATGTGTCACCAATATTCAACAAATAGAGGTACCCACCGCTGGTCTCTAACACTTTCTTCTCCAATGTAGCACCTAATTCATCAGCCGTGTGGCTTGCCTGTCACCCGGATTGGCAAAGCCGTTCCAATGATCGACTCAGGTTGTTCATACTGGAGATGGGCAAGGCTCTGTATATGCCCCTCTTGAGTTCCAGGCAGAATAACCTGGCGAAAAGGCTATCAATCGCAAGTCAAGAGAGCCCTGGAATATGTCAACATGCTTCGTCCTAAGAGCGTCCAGCTGTCGAGCATCAGCTACATCGCAGTCGTGGGCACTGTTATCTGTGTGAGAGGCGTAAGGATGTGAAGCTCTACAGCAGGCGTAAAAAATGTGAGAGATTTGTCTGTGGAAGTCAGGAAGACAGAAAGACAGTTTGTACTTACAGAGTACAATAGCGATGATGGTAAAAACTTATGCCAAAAACTAATAAAAATGTTGCATATTTAAAAAAATCAGAAAATACTATTGAAACTGCCACTTTGACTATCTGCAGTAGTATCGTGTGTGACAATATTTATGATTTTTTTCTGATTTAGGTAGTTTATATCCGTGCTTGAAAAGTCATTAAAAATTGTGCTTGTAAGTTAAATGTACGTTGCATTAATTTCAAAAATTCTACTATGGGGGTAAAATATATCCCCTGGTTATCGGAGAAAGGTTAAAAGTAATAGATATCAACATAATTGATCATTTCATTATAAAGCGTGTTTACTTTTTATTTTGCTTTTTGTGGCATGTACATATTATTGTTTACTTATTCGAGATTTTCCCAGTTCTTGTATCAAATAATTTTGCTCCAATTATTGTTTCAGGAGGTAAATGATGACTCTGAATACAATATCAGAACTCGTAAATTATAAGCTACAAAATACATAAAAGATAAAATAACACTGATAGTGACTTTTCTGACGGAATCCCTGAAGTAATCATTATCAATTCATAATTGATTATGATAATAACAATAAATGTTTAACGTCCGTTTGCTCATAACAATAATAATAATAATAACAGCAATTAAAGTGCTACAGTCATCAATGACAACATCGAGCACTATTGAGACAAAATCAAGCCGGCGAGCAAAAAATAGGTCCAAAAACGGTGCAAATTCCAAAATCCAGAAATTCAGTCCAAAGTATAACAGAAAGAAGTCAGGGACGTCCCTCCATCACGTGTCACTACAAATCGATTCACCCAAACAATATGAAAAGATATGTACTGAAGAGAAAGAAAAGAGATCCTAATCGGTCTGTCTGATGATAAAAAAAACCGTAAGGCAATAGAGCCTATGCGCATAATATAAATCTATGGAGGGAATGGTTAAATAGGGTTGACATAAATAAGCAATTGATAGACAGCTAAATAGCATAAGGAATATAAAGAAAAACTCGACGGGCCATTCCTGTGAGCGAATGATTTCCTAAAATAGGGTGAATGGAAGGAAAAATTTAAAAAATATTAAGGGGAAAAACTTTGACTTAATTGCCATGGAATGCATGCTGAAAAGTTATTCGTATGCTGATTTGAGGAGAAAAGCAGAGGAAAAATATTGGGTTGAATTATGTATATGAATTGACCTGCCAATAAGCAATGCACTAAGAGAGAGAGCTAGAGAAAGAGAGAGAGAGAGAGAGAGAGAGAGAGAGAGAGAGAGAGAGATCACATGTTGAAAACATAGGCTATAATATTATTTACTTGTCTAAGCTTATTCCTATGAATTTATGGAACAAAAGAATATAGGCCTACGTATTCTAAGCAATGGTGTCGATTTGAGTAGGTGAGAGATATATGTGACTGGAGCCTAGCCTCTTTTTCGGGGGAGGGGGCGACACGGGGAATTCAGTAGGCCCTATATGAGAAAAATTGGTACTATTTCATCAATAGGATATGGATTTGCTGCAATGCCCTATCAATTCACCAATTTGCAATTTTTAACTATGGATATTGAAAATTCAAATTCATTCTATATGCATGTATATAACCTAATTAGCCTAGTAAATGAAATGGACGTCAATGCGAGAATGTGTTATGCTAAATTTTATTTCCGTTTATTCCGTGAATTGGTTAATTGCTTAAAGGGCCTCAAAACGTGCTTTCTGGTCTTATGTGATGGCCCTATTATAGAAATATGGGTCTTTCTTTGTGTTTCTGATTAAAAGTAGGGTAAAATAAATCGGACGCTTTGATTTACTTTGATTTGCTTCTGATTTGAGACTTCGAGTAGCCTAATATGAATTTATAAGCTTAATAATTTATTTTTTCACTTAATGAAATGTCAATTTTAAACTATAATCATCAAAGAAGAGGGGTAGATATAGAAATAAGCGCAGAGTAGTGAGTAAGCTTATATACCGATACTTGCAGTACAGTACAGTACGTAGTGAGATATTGGCGAATATTAAAAGATTGCATATAATATTATATGACACCGGAGATATAAAAAAGACAAGAAAAATTGGAAGTCGATATAATAGTGTACAACAACTATTTTAACTATTTCAGCTATCTGTAATATTCCTATTTAATTCAATTTATTTTCAAATTATAATTCTAAGAAATAATTTAAGCCTTAGGCCTACATAACGGTTATATATATATATATATATATATATATATATATATATATATATATATATATATATATATATATATATATCTGTCTGTGTGTGTGTGTGTATGTGTGTGTGTGTGTGTGGTGTGTGTGTGTGTGTGTGTGTGTGTGTGTGTGTGTGTGTGTAGACTGGATTATTAACTAGAAATAGGCGCAAATAACTATTTTTTAATTTATTGTTAATATTAAGTTTGGTTCAAAGTAGGCCTAGGCTCTACTGATGTCGCAATGGACGCTGTTCATTAGGCCCTATTCTCTGGAATTAGTTTCGAGAGAGTACAGGTCGGCTGCAGTTGAATATTTCACTCAGATATCGCTGAAAGGTGTACATATAACCATGAATAGCTGGCAGAACTGCGTGATATATTCTGAAATGTAAGACACAAAATGCATTTACATTAAGCATATCTTCTAAACAGTGCAAAAAGAAATAGACCTATTCCATCCGATTTCAATACAAAAAAATGGATGTTATTTCCTTATTAATTCGAATTTTTTGAAGCCGGAAAAAGGCATCGGCGACGGATAGGCCTACGTTTTGTTTCATCTGAATCCACTCTGGAGACCCTATCAGGAGACCCTACCAGGGAGACCCTACCAAAGAGACCCTACAAGGGTGACCCTACCAGGTAGACCCTACCAGGGAGACCCTACCAGGATGACCCCACCAGGGAGACCACCAGGTAGACCCTACCAGGAGACCCTACCAGGGAGACCATACAGTCTCAGCCGATAATATGATTAACCGTAAAGATTAGTGGCGTGAGCTTTGTTTTAGGAGTAAGAATAGCTTAAAACGCAGTCAGTAGCGTAGCAAGAAATTTTTAATGGAAAGGTGTTGTGGTGTGCTTATTGATTGATTAACTGCTTAATTTACTAATTGAGTTACTTATTGATTGATTCATTGATTGAATGAGGAGTGAGTGAGTGAGTGATTGATCAAGTAGCGGCTACAGAGCTCATGATAATAATTTAGCTAAGCTAAACTACAAATCCATCAATTGACTATAGTGGTGTGAATTTAATGTCAAATTGAAACAATACGAGTATACGACAAAGTTGAGAGATTTAAACTTACTCATAAATCCCAGGGAAAGCTTGAAGTGAACGAATGGAATATAGAAGACTAGACCGCAGACCATGAAAATGGCGGCGTAAAGGAATTCAATCTGGGGGTCAGAGATGATGGGCACCACAACCACAAACACAGCAGCGATGAAAACAAATATCGGGATGATCAGCGGCACCTGAGATATTATTCATAGTTTTATTTATTAATGAGTGCCTTAAGAAAATTAACTATCATAATATATTAAAGATTACTTCTCTCTCTCTCTATCAATCAATCAATAAATCAATCAGAATTTAACTTCCGCTTCCACGCCATAAGTCAATGTCGAGACGTCTATCACTCTTTGTCTGTCACTCACAAGACGAACGTTCTCAAGAAAGTGTGCACCCTGTCCGTTTTCCAATCCCCATGCAGATTTTGACCTGAGACGGTTTTATTCGGTCTGGATAGCACATCCTTGCGGTTATTTCATAATGTTAGCAATGTTTCTTTTCAATTTTCTTAACCAAACATTTTTCTATAATATTTTTATTGTTATTTGTTTAGCTGTAATTTTTCACAGCTGCATTAAAGTACATACATTAAGAGAAGTTAACATAGCCCGTATTACGGGCACCGGTGGCTAATAACCCTATAGGATGCCGAAGCACTATTGAATCTGTAGTCTGCTAAAGATACAAAAAGAAGCAGAACCCCAGGTTACGTACGAGACATGTAAAGTGTGCACGTATGCCCTAATACAACCGTGTGTGATTGGCATTGTATTACAAAGCATAGAAGTGTTTGACACTCATATCTTATTCTTTATTAATTAGATATAGCAAAAGGAGGTCACCATGTCTAGTGATGGTTACGCCATTACTAGACATGGTGTTCGTATATCCCGTACAACACGGGATAAACGAACACCATGTTTAGCAATGGAGTAACCCTTTCGGAGCCGATGCTCAAACTATTGACTAAGAAAACAAAATTAAGCTTTAATTCTTATTATGCATTATTATTATAATATATTTTTATTATAAATATAGTAAGAGGGCATACAGTATATTTAATAAATACATTACACTACTTAATAAAGCGCAAGGTATACTTTGATAGACACAACATCACGTGACCGGTAGACTTACCTTTAGAGGTCGTTCAAGGTCTTTGTATTTTTTGCTGTATCTGAATATGATGAGAGAGATCATGTTCATTCCGTAAAATATCCATTTAATGAAGCTCAGGTACGTTATCAAGCTGTCGACGTTAGCCACCAGTATAAGTATGATTGCGAAAAATGTCTGCACAAAAGCAACAACATTACGTGCACTAGCTCTTGTGAATTTTCTGGCATATAGATCGTTTCAATATAAGTGATCCTCTAAACATAACAGAATGTTAACCCATTAGCGCCCAATGATCCCATTTGGGAACAGCAACAATTTATGTTGTGGTGCCCTGTGTCGAATTACATTAGTAATCTATGATATCCAGGTGTAATAATAATGATATGGGCATGATTTACTGGCCAGCTAACTTTTATTCAGCCACTTCCGGTTTTGTAGCTTCTGGTAAAAAGCAATGAATTTCTACCTTTCCAGCAGCCTAACTTTAGTCTCGTCTTATCCGACATAAAAATCATTTATGAAAAAACTGAAAAAGCAGTTTTCTTTAGAAATGGTGTCGTATTATATATTTTAAATATTGATTATAAAATATATATATATAATTAACTACAAAAAACTGGGTTGAACTAGAATGTTCCCATTTGGGAACAATGGGCACAAGCACTGCTGTAACACACGGATGTATTATATACAGAAAAAATCTTGCCAGACATCTTCGAAGCAGATCAAAGGCAATGTTTTTAGCGTGTAACGTCCCTGTATAAACTGGGGCGCAATGAAATTCGTTTCTACTTTAAGTTTTAGGTGATAGCTTTTGATCGGCAGTGGATACCAGCATAACGTAATGGGAAAAAGGTATTACATAAGTGGTTCAGAATCAAAGTTATTTGCAGGGCGTCAAGTAGTGTTTTCTTTGCTAAAATTCATGAAAAATCAATCAAGCCACTAAGTGTTTGTCAGGGAAAGTCCCAATGAAGGTACTAACAGCCTAGACATACCAAGAAAATGAAAAATATATAAGAATATTTACAAAGTCCTGGACCGGGTTCATATCTCAGATATCTCAGACAAATGACGGGAGAGCTAATGAAACATTCAATGTCTCAACTATTTAAATACCTACGCTAAGAAGTATTCAGGCAAACAGCAGGAGTTACTAATTAATTAAAGGAGTATCAATTCCTTAATTAATGTTTTATTATGAATAAAACAAAATATTATGTGCAGGAAACATAACAAGTTAAACGACGTGAATGTAAATCTAAGTTACAGTCAAATTAATAATAATTAAAGTAATAATATTTCAAATAAATAAATAAACATAAATAAGATGTTCGTTAAATTACTATATCGCCTTTTAAGCAACACAGGACGAAATATAGTCAAAGAAAGTATGAAAGGGACGTTAAACTGTACTTCCACACTGGTTGTACATTATCTGTAATTAATACATATGATATGCTATGCACCAATGTATCAGTACATTGAAAACCTCCCTACAGTAGAATTCCCCTAAGAAACTGGTCTCAAAATTATCCCTCAAACAAATGGATCGTCACCCATAAACTTTACAAATGGATTTGCCGCCTGTTTCTAAATTCCAAGGATTTAATTAAATAATCACACTGGCCCTGTTTAATCTTACCCAGGCTTAGTCTCCAATTCTTGAAATGGTTTAGCCATTTTTATACGTTGTCAACAAGAACTTCCTAGAAACTATATTAGCCACACCTGGTAAATTTCACTAAGGTCACAGTATCTCTCTCCTTAAAATTTCTAGTACTGACCTTCAAATTAATATACAAAGAAGTCTGCTCGAACTAACGATGCTAGCTTCCCCCTCTCTCAATAGGGCTTTCGAAATAACACTTGAGCCTCTCCGTTACTCAACAGGCTTCAACACCGGGCAAATAATTGTCACCAAAATTACAAAGACTACGAGGGAGATATTACTACTGCATGGAGTTTCCTTGATACACCATTAAGCACGCATATCTAATGTACTTACATACTAGAGACAATGAACTCGCAGGGCCTTCCGAACCTGGTCATAACTAACACAATTCTGTTATTGTTTATAAGTAAAGTTGAAGTTTAATAAATATTAAAATAATAAAATTAAAATTTTAAAAAACTTAAAACATTCCTTAAGTTACATGTCAACATTTCAGAGACCAGGACAGAAGTGGGAGTAAACCAAAACAAAGCTACCATGAGACATTTGAAAAATGCCCTGTAACCTTAAATGTAAACACAGCATCCAAAACAACATCAGGCACATAAAGCAGTCTTTAATCCGCGCCTGGCAGTGTTCATTGACAATATTTTTTTCAACTCATATGACCTGTGTCACTCCTATACATCTACATGAAAGCGGCCTGTACGGTCAGGGAGACCAGACTGAAGATGCGCCTTTTGTTTGACACAGAGTTCTTGAAAAAGGAAGATCGTCGGTTTTCGGCTACAAATGTAACAAGTCTGTGATGGCAGTTAAGTGGCATTATGATCAATGCGTTACTGTGGCGACCAACTCTGCCAATGTTGAACCATTGGGTAAAGCGAAAAATTGCAGCTCTGCAAGAAAGGCGTCTTTTGAAATGCCACAGCCAGAAGCCAAAACTCCCATATAGGTGGAGTGGGCCACCTGGACAAATTTCTCTCAGCCAACCGACCGATCTTCCGTTCCAAGAAGTGTTGGCGGTCACTTTTCGTCAACAATATCGACTTTAGGGCAGTAGCTGCTTGGCTCATTCATGTTGCCGTGGGTGGGCAGCACCATCAGATCTCCTACAGATGAACTGTTGTTCGTACGCTGCTGCACGAAGCAGGAACAGCCGCTGGGGCACCAACTGGTATGCTAAACCAAAGATTGAAGTCCGTACTGATAGCGTTCAGCATCACCTACATGTAGTTCCAACAGGAAAACAGTCCAGATGCAGGCTCTGTGGAACGAATGGCAGACTGCGACAAGTGTCACTTTCCGATGCATCTGCATTGCGTAAGCGACTATCATGAAAAGACATGAACAACCGTAGGGCCATCATGTAGGGCCATCATGTAGGGCCATCATGTAGGGCCATCATGTCGATCTGGTTAGGGGCATTGTACAAGTACATTGTATACATGCATCTGGATGCAGGTATACAACACCGGCTGGAGTCAGTGGCTAAGTCGGTAAGATACTCGACCACGGATCAGTATATATGGGTTCAAGTCCTGGGTTCTCCCGTCACTGACATCGTTTTCGAGTGAGGAAACTGACGTTAACCTTAGCTTTTTACTTTATCTAATCTACCCTGACCATTTTTTGATCACCAGACTGGCTTTCGTTTAGGACCTTACTTCTCTTCAGCACATTTCTTTTGCAGATTGGTATGGTGAACTGATCTGTAGTGATGGGTGCTGTTGGGGACGTCTCTGACATCATCCCTGGATGAGGAAGCGGACGTTAAACCCTTATTATTATTATTATCTGATAAGAATTAAGTAATTTATATGTTTTCAAAATTCAACAGACACTTTACAGCGATAATTGCATGTATTGCATGCAATAAAGTTTTATAGTTGTTGCTTATGTTTTGGATATTGCGTATGTGCCCAATGTTCCCATTTAAGAACAGGCCCCCAATTGTAGGGTTAAAAATGAAAAATGAAACATTATTATTTTTTATCATCAGTTGGACTATTTGAGACCAATTTATGAATTGCAGCGTGGAAAAATGGGCTGAAACATTTTGGCATTAATAGGTTAAATATTCTATATAGAATCGTATAAAATCTGTTCGCCATATGACGAGGTAGTTTTGTATTTATAGAGATTTACAGGTTGGCCACTCCATCTGAGACATAGAGTTTATGTGATAAAACGTTGCTAGCATATTAAGGATCATATGATAATAAAGATAAAATAATATTCAAGTTAGAAATATAAATTTGACATCTGTTTTAACATCACATGGAATATATATATATATATATATATATATATATATATATATATATATATATATATATATATATATATACCTGCTATATTCAGAGACGGTCAGTTGGTATACGAACCAATAGCCTCTTGCCTCTCAGGTAAGCTTGCGGTCATTCAACTGTCATTCGGTCATTTAACCTCCAATAGCTGACCGGTACTGACCACAATGATACTAGCATAGGCCTATGTGGGTCGTAAACGGTAAATGAAGAAAATGCTCACAATGGGATCAGCATGCGAAGATGATATGATACATTAAGATACTGACCACAATGATGCTAGCAGGTATAGGCGTGAACTTCTCAACGTGGACCATATTAAACACTTTCGGTAGGTGACCATTTCGGGCCGCAACGAAGACTAATCTGAAAATGCACATAATTATTATGTGAACAATGTTCTTGAACATGTGAAGGAACAACCAATAAATGACTGGGGTAATTTGACATCGGTATGTCGGTGCTCAATACCGAGTCACGCGATGGGAAATAGTCTTCTTTTTCAAAATTAGCAATTGATTTCTCGAGCGAAAACTCTGAGTGATGGTTTCAGTCAACAATCAGTGTGTTTGGAATACTAGCAATCCTAATATTTAAAAGATCGCTTCTCAGACAAGATTATTTCACTGAAATCATGTGAGACATATCATTCCTGGAGGAATCAAAGATTTAATGAATCACTTATTTATTATAATTTACGTTGTTGAGTCCGCGACACTGAAGAATTGAGAAACTGCACGTGTCGTAGGAGGCGACTGAGGAAGAAGTGAGAAGGCAACCGGAAGCCACCTCACAGGTCATATTATTCACAAGCTATTGGTTACATTAAGGTAAGGATAAAGCAATGCCTTTTGTTGAGGGAGAGTCTCAAAGCAGCATGTGAGCACGAGTATGTACTTTGGACCTGCCAGTTTGTAGAATACTAGACAGACATGATTTGAATTATTAGTACCGCCCTCCCATGAGAACGATAAGTGCATGCAGAAATGTTAATGCCGATGTATTAATTGAAATAACACAGAAAACGAATTTGTAATATACGGGTTTGTTCAAGATGATACGCTATTGCTACCTGACAATCTATGACGCCATTTGAATTTTATAGTAGATATCAATACTAACAGATACTGACAGAATGACTGATAAATAAGTTACCGTCCAGTGTTGAACAGTGTTCCATTACCAGATCCAAAGGTTGAGAGTGCCACGAATATCGGAATTAGAAAAGCTGCCGAAGGGATGACATATTCCGCCCAGGTCTGCATTCGTTATAAAAATTATGAATTATTCAAAATCATCTCAAATGTAGTACTACTAGGAATTGCAGATAGTAATTAAAATTGATTTTCATCATAGCACATAATGTTATGTCTTTGTATAAATATGGAGAAGTAGTTTATCAGGAATTCTCTAAGTCAAAATACTCCCCCTCTCATCATACAACTTAACGATAGACCAGTTTTATAAAACTCTCTTACACTTTCCTCTCTTAACTCTCTTTCATTTCCTTTTCACTTTGACTAACAATTCCATATTAAGTCGTCTCTTAAACTCTCTAATATTTCAAATACTTAATTGCTTGATTCCTTAGTCAGTAGTCATATTAAGACATAAAAACTTGAAAGCTTCATATATTGAATTATTTGTTTTAGCTTGGTTTCTCTTGTTCAAGTTAAGACAATTTCAGCAAATTTTAGTTTCTGAGTAAGTTCATTTTATCCCCTCTAAGTTGAATCATCTGATTATGTTGGACATAGTAATGTTAATCGAAGCTCTTTATAGGAAATAGTAGAGACTCTGTTTAAATCAGAGTAAATTAAATAATAATAATAAAGGTTTAACGTCCGTTTCCTCATATAAGGATGATGTCAGGGACGTCATTGATTGAATGAATATAAGATATAATAGTATAAGAAATCTGGTTTATGTACTGTGAAGCCATTGTAGTGCTATTTTTTCATTCAGTTTTTAATATATTTAAAGTGATTTAAGAAATTGAAATTTTATTCGATAGTCATGGCTGGCTCTGTGAGAGCGGGAATATTTATCTTTTGCTGCACTATTACAAGTAGTGGTTTCAATTTATAGCACTTAACAAGTAATCTCGAGTTATATTTGCTATTAAAAATCACTGTAAATTGCTCTGAACTGTACCATGTACAAGATGTGTATTATTTCAAATCGCTATTTGTGCATTGAGAGATATTTTAATAAATTGTATATTGTAAACTGATATATAACGTGTAATTTAGTCTTAAAGTAAGGTGGGAATAAAAGATGATTTGACGTTTCACTATAATGTAGCGCAACTAAATGTGTTGCATATTTTATTTCTTACCCATATGTTTGGAATTAATTTTATTTGCACTCATGCTTGTATTTAGATGTTTAAATTGATCTTTGTGCATCAAGACTTGTATTCATTTCAGCTTATGTTCATTAGAATTTATTTTGCGTTAGAATTGCAAGGTTATGAAACGAGGATATTAAAATAAGTAATGAGGAAATGCAAATTAATATGTATTAGAAGTTTAACCTTCATATATTGAGATATGATCTTTGCTTATTGGTGTATTCATGTAAAAACTGATGTTAAATTAAATATGATATGACATTCAGTAAAAACAGTATATTATGTAAAGTAATAATAGAAATTATATGCATAAGATACATGCATGCAACGCAACCACTCGTGGGGGTTGGGTGGAGAAATGCTTATGAAGAGCTTGATTCTGATTGGCTGTTGAGCATGGCCTCGATCAAGACTATATGACCAGAGAACAGGCTATAGAATTTTAGTTCACTCCTGAACTCTGGCATGTGTGGAATTACTAGCTGAACTTGTCTAAAGATAATTCTGAATGAATTATTGCGACAAACACATAAACTAGTAGATTCCATACAAGCTTCTGAACTTCTGATTGCATTCGTAGAAAGTACTGCTATTATGCACCTTCTATAGGTCGGTGATAGTTAGCACGAAAAATACGAAATCTATATTGAAACGATTGTGCCTCACGGGATTGCAGATTTGTGTGGAATCGTCGTCTAACCTTCAATGAGTTGGTTAACCACGATCCATTTCAATATCTCAATCCATTGAATGTAAAAATCCTCGATTGTACCAGAAACGCCGATTACTAGAGATCTAGATAAGCGTTTTCTCGTCAATTCAGGTGAATAGCTGCGTTTACAACACTTTGTGTTGGCAGTGAAGATAGAAGATTGAAAATTGAAGAAAGAAATTGAAGATAGAAGACTGAAAATTGAAGAAAGAAATTGAAGTAGAAGACAGAATCAGAAAAGAGCGAAATTCTACGAAGAATACTGATTTTCTAGTGCCTAATCTAGATAGGTGTTGCTTTCATAGATTTCAGCTAAACAACTACAATTCTGAATTCTGCGGAAAGCGCAATTTACTAGTTGCCTACTCTAGTTAAGCGTCTTTTTCACAGATTTAACTGAACGACTGTGAAACACCACCTCACGTGTTCACAGTCATACTAAAGAAGAAAAGAGGGAAAGTATCAAATCATATAAGCGAGGAGTGCCTTGAAGCCAATAACTCGTTCCCATTTTCTCTCTCTTATTTTGATTGCAAGTATAGACATTTAACTAACTAATTGTAAGTAGACTGACTTTACATTTATCGCTTATTTTTAGCATTTTATTAATTGTTACATATTGTTAGTTTAATATTCTATGCTATCTTTATGTTTAATGTTTTAACTCGTTATATTGCTATCGTATTTCTTTGTTAATAATAAATCGTTTGAGATAATAAATCACTGGTTTTTGTGTCAATATTCTAATTTAGTTAGAATCTATACAAATAATACACAAATACTATAATTTATCATACATTGAACGAATAAGCATGAGTTCTGTTCACAGCAGCTCCAGTCTTATTGATTTAGCCTCTAACTGGCTATATGAGCAAGACATCCTTGCATCCTCAAGATTAATACCGCCTAAGCATGAAGAGTTGGAAAAATCGAACCCACGACTCCATTTCCAAACTCCTATAACGGAGAGAGGATTGGAGAACTCAATAATTGGCGCCCAATGTGGGGCAGCTCGAGCTGATCAAAAGATCAACGTGCAAGAGAGGCGGTATATCGCAGGAGGACACCATGGATCAATCTTGGAAGATCTAGGAAGCTCGGAATCTCGGAAAGCTAAGATTCAGGATGAGATGCATTATCAAGGAGGATCTAGGAGTCGCTTGGACAATCTAGGAAACACTGGATTTCTGAGGACCAGGACTCTAGAGCTGGATCGATCAGAAGAATGGAGGAAATCTAGGAATATCTCAGGAGGACATCATGGATCGATCAAGGAAATCCTGGGAAGCTCGGAATCTAGGAAAGCTAGGATTCACGAAGAACAGGAATATCTAGGAGAATCTACTAATCGAATGGACGATCAAGGAAAATCAGGATTTCAGGTGACCAGGACTCATGAGGAGTTGAATCTGCTAGGAGAATCATGGAAATCTAGAAATCTAAGGAGTCTGGATGATTATGGAGACTCGAATTCGACATGTTATAGAGAACTACAATTCAGCGGAGATAGAGGAATACACAGAAAAACTACAGAAGAATCAAAAGAGCAGAAATATTATGGAATCCGGCAGGAGCTGCAATTTGATCGAAGATCTGAAAATACAGCAGAAGAGAAATTAACCAGGGCTCCAGTAGGCATTCACGAAAACGTAAGGGAGCATGAGAATTACAGCGAAGGAAGACAATTTGGGGTAAATAGATGGGATGAAATGCAAGAAATGAGAGAACTGCCGCGATATGCAACAAATGAAAATCCGAGACTTTCACTTCAGCCACAGAGAAGAGAGAGAATCTTAGTATCTAGCATGATTCCGGAAAGAGAAGCCCACAGATACTACAATACATATATGATTGAAGAAGATGGAAGAAAATACGTCAAAGCTACACCTAGTGGCGAGATATTGTTCAAAGTACCAGAAATGCAGGAATTTGAATCTAGGGTCAGCCAAGACCCAGAGCTAATTGATTCACAAAGAAACTTCAATGAGCTATACATTGATGACCGAATGGAGTGCCACGAGAATAAACCAATCCATAATAGAGATGAAGGATATAATAGAGATGAAGGATTTCAGCACAGTCATTACGTAACCAGACACGCGTCACCGATTGAACCTGTTAACAGGCGGCATTCAATTCAACTGAACGAGGGCCGTGATAATTGGAGTGAGGGAAGGAGAAATGCGCCCGCAAATCAATTTGCCAATCACGGAGCTCGTTACATAACAAATGAATACATGAAGCCGACAAGTGAGAGAAGAATAAACGGAAATGAAATAACTCTGCAGCCCTTCGCGAGACCGGTGCCATATATCAAGCAAGAAGAAACTAGATATGGAAAAATGGCAAAACCGACAAAATCTATGAACTCTGAGAAATTTGATCCACAACAAGAATTAGCTGAAGAAGAAGCAGATATCCAATTAACAGCAAAGAAAGATATAAGTGAGGAAAAGAATAAAAGAAATACGCCTCGGAGGCAAATGATAAATTGTGACAAATACGACGGCAACAGTTCGCTTTCTGTATTTCTTAGCAACTTTCAGATATGTGCAAGATACAATAAATGGGATGAAGAAGAAAAAGCTACATTCTTGCAATTATCATTAAAGGGTGGCGCTGCTATATATTTTAATTCGAAAGCACATGAGGAGATGAATTTCCAGGATATTGTCAATGTTCTGAAAACGAGATACGGTGAAGGAAACCAGACGATACTTTATCGAACTCAACTTCGTACCTTGAGGAAAGCTAAAAGCGACACGCTTAGCACATTATATGCAGAAGTTGCAAGATTAATTGCACTGGCTTATCCGTCTGAGCAATCATCCGTAACTGAAGAACTCGCTATAGACGCTTTCTTAGCTGCAATCGACGATAGGGACATGGAGATGAGAATTCGTGATAAATTTCCGCAAACGCTTGATCAGGCATATCAACTTGCATTAATAATTGAAAGCTATTCTAAGAAGTATCTTTTAGAAGATAAACTGGCATCGGATAAGCGATTCAGAACGATACAGTCAACCGAATTCAATGAGAAGTCAACACACAATCAGAACAAACAAGCAAAGAGAAATTCAATCAGCCGTGACGAGTCCTTGAATAGACTGCAAGGCGATGACATGTGTCAGAATAGAGAAGTTAACAACCAAGCCATATATCACGCGAGAGACGGTAATATGAAGGATGAACACAGTGACATATCAAGAGCCGACCATTATAGTGGAAGCCGCAATCGTGTAAACCTGCCACAATCTCGTAATCAATACAACGTATATTATGAGCAAACATCACGCTCATTAAGAGACGACAGGCAGGACCATTCGGGTTATGCGGGTAGGAATCATCCAATTAATCAACGGGGTTACGAGAGAATGAATAGGGGAAGGGATGATAATAATCAAGATAGGAGAAGTAATTTCTACCGAATTAATGCAGTAGGTGTGTCAAGTGAGATAAGAAACAAGAATAAAATAGGAATGCAGAAGGGAAACGATGAACATCCAACATATATACGAGCTGGTATCGGTAAAAGAAAATTTGATTTTTTAATCGACACTGGTTCACATGAAAACATCATTCCATTGCATTGCATCAACAAAAAGTGGATTGTGCCATCTAATAAGGAATTGAAAGCAGCGAATAACACTAGAATTGAAATCGTTGGAGAAGTCAATGTTATCTTGAAAATTGGACGACTTAGGTTGCCAATCAATGCACTAGTTTCACATGACATCATAGAACCTGTCCTAGGGATCAAATTCCTAATTGACAACGGAGCGAACTGGAATTTTTCTAAAGGAGAAATCACAATCCATGAAGTTAGAATCACTCTTCACCAAGAAAAATCAGAAAAGCACCACAGAAATACTACAATGATCTGTAAGCGTACATATGAATCAATAATTAAAGGAGGACCTCCACGATCAATGGATAAAGCTCCAGTGATTAAACAGGAAGGCCTCAAACTAATGAAGAAAACGGTGAGTTCTCCCTGTGAAGATTTTAAGAACCGAGAGAATTTTAACTATGGGAAGAGTATCGGCAGGTATAATCAACCCTCAACATATTTTAACCGTGGAAGAGTGACAGCTAATGAGCAGAGCGATCGATTCAACGGGGCACTCAAAATTAAGAAGATTAAAACTGTGAGAAGACGAAATGAAGCTGCTAACCAGAGAGTTAACGACTTCAGAAACGAAATGAATAGATGTGTGAACGATCAGGCTTCAGTGCCAAGTGTCAGACGATTCAGTCAACGAAGTCGGCAAACAGAGGAAATGGAACGGCAGGGATTATCTAACAGCGGCTTAAAGGAACTGTAAGGCAAGATTTATTTGACTTATAAACTATAGCCTTATACTGATAATACAAATTCCTTAGTTAAGATAATTTGGCAGTTTAGAGAGATTGATAAATTGATATTTAACATTCACGATTATTGATTGAATTGCACAAATGTGGTGCAGAATATTGTTTGGCTTTCTATAAAGCATTAGATTATTATTGAGCAGCTCATGGTATTTTTTGGGCTCGCTAAACGTGTATCGAGAGATTGAAACAAAGATTTTAGCTTTGTATTGTGGAATTGTACTTATACGCTGTACTATTGTAGAAGATTTAAACTATATGTTTTTGTATTTAAAGTGTATGTTTTAACTCCCTAAAAATTTTCATTATCGTAATGTCTAAGGGACGCTTTTAAAGATTTTATGTTAGCTCTTGTAGTATGATGACTTCTGAGGTGTTAAATTTTAAACTTAAAACATACCAATAGTCCATGAGGTTAAGTGTAAAGAGAAACACTAGATAGAGAGAGAGAGAGATAAATTTAGAAGCGTTATGATAGCAATGGGCTTAAATAAACAATTTAGGACCTAATTAGCATTGCTTATGCCTATCTTGCTGCACATGTATAGCGTTAAATCGTGATACACTGCAAATACCGTGACGATTGCATTTATTGAGTAGATATTGAGAGAGCGAATTGTGTGTGTAGATAACCTGCAACTTGAGCACATTTAAGACTTATTCTAAATTGCTATGCAGCATGATTAGCGCGTTTCTTGACTTGCTTGTGCTGAGTGGATAGTGCCGTGAATTGCACAGTTGCAGTGCGCAGATTGTATTAGTAAAAATGGTCAACAGATTAAATGTGACATGTTTGTTACAACTCCAACTGGTTATGTAATCAGCATGGTTCGATACTAGTACACGTATTAGGTAATCAGATAACAGTGGAGTTGACTTAAATTATAGACGCTTTTGAATTAAATGATGAAATTGTACCTCCAATACAAATCTGTTAAGATATGATTGCTATAAAGATAGCAATAAAAGCAAGGAGGCAGTTAAATAAGACAATAGAGTGCAGTAGCTAAGGCAACGATTGAGCATTTAGTTGTAATGCAATTGAGACTGCGAGCTGAAGAGCATGAATGAGGAAAATAGCAATAAATTTGATAACTTAGAGAATTACGGGAGCTATATAAACGAGAGGGCAGAGAAGAGGATAAGAGTGGAGAGAAATTATAGAGATACGATATGTTCTTTATGGTTATTGAGTGACCTATTTTGCTAGAGATTTGTATTTCTTGTATATTTTTCGCTTAAGTATTAAGATTTCTAACCGTGAAGTTTTATGTGGACTGCGTTATGTACGAGTTTAGCGTTAAAATTTGTATAATAGCCTAGTTTGTGGAGATTATAACATTAATGGCTTCAAGAAATTTTTTTAAGTTAATTAAAATCGGGTAGTGCAAACCCTAGAGAGAGAAGGGGGGGGTGGTATAAGAAATCTGGTTTATGTACTGTGAAGCCATTGTAGTGCTATTTTTTCATTCAGTTTTTAATATATTTAAAGTGATTTAAGAAATTGAAATTTTATTCGATAGTCATGGCTGGCTCTGTGAGAGCGGGAATATTTATCTTTTGCTGCACTATTACAAGTGTTGGTTTCAATTTATAGCACTTAACAAGTAATCTCGAGTTATATTTACTGTTAAAAATCACTGTAAATTGCTCTGAACTGTACCATGTACAAGATGTGTATTATTTCAAATCGCTATTTGTGCATTGAGAGATATTTTAATAAATTGTATATTGTAAACTGATATATAACGTGTAATTTAGTCTTAAAGTAAGGTGGGAATAAAAGATGATTTGACGTTTCACTATAATGTAGCGCAACTAAATGTGTTGCATATTTTATTTCTTACCCATATGTTTGGAATTAATTTTATTTGCACTCATGCTTGTATTTAGATGTTTAAATTGATCTTTGTGCATCAAGACTTGTACTCATTTCAGCTTATGTTCATTAGAATTTATTTTGCGTTAGAATTGCAAGGTTATGAAACGAGGATATTAAAATAAGTAATGAGGAAATGCAAATTAATATGTTATTAGAAGTTTAACCTTCATATATTGAGATATGATCTTTGCTTATTGGTGTATTCATGTAAAAACTGATGTTAAATTAAATATGATATGACATTCAGTAAAAACAGTAGATTATGTAAAGTAATAATAGAAATTATATGCATAAGATACATGCATGCAACGCAACCACTCGTGGGGGTTGGGTGGAGAAATGCTTATGAAGAGCTTGATTCTGATTGGCTGTTGAGCATGGCCTCGATCAAGACTATATGACCAGAGAACAGGCTATAGAATTTTAGTTCACTCCTGAACTCTGGCATGTGTGGAATTACTAGCTGAACTTGTCTAAAGATAATTCTGAATGAATTATTGCGACAAACACATAAACTAGTAGATTCCATACAAGCTTCTGAACTTCTGATTGCATTCGTAGAAAGTACTGCTATTATGCACCTTCTATAGGTCGGTGATAGTTAGCACGAAAAATACGAAATCTATATTGAAACGATTGTGCCTCACGGGATTGCAGATTTTGTGTGGAATCGTCGTCTAACCTTCAATGAGTTGGTTAACCACGATCCATTTCAATATCTCAATCCATTGAATGTAAAAATCCTCGATTGTACCAGAAACGCCGATTACTAGAGATCTAGATAAGCGTTTTCTCGTCAATTCAGGTGAATAGCTGCGTTTACAACACTTTGTGTTGGCAGTGAAGATAGAAGATTGAAAATTGAAGAAAGAAATTGAAGATAGAAGACTGAAAATTGAAGAAAGAAATTGAAGTAGAAGACAGAATCAGAAAAGAGCGAAATTCTACGAAGAATACTGATTTTCTAGTGCCTAATCTAGATAGGTGTTGCTTTCATAGATTTCAGCTAAACAACTACAATTCTGAATTCTGCGGAAAGCGCAATTTACTAGTTGCCTACTCTAGTTAAGCGTCTTTTTCACAGATTTAACTGAACGACTGTGAAACACCACCTCACGTGTTCACAGTCATACTAAAGAAGAAAAGAGGGAAAGTATCAAATCATATAAGCGAGGAGTGCCTTGAAGCCAATAACTCGTTCCCATTTTCTCTCTCTTATTTTGATTGCAAGTATAGACATTTAACTAACTAATTGTAAGTAGACTGACTTTACATTTATCGCTTATTTTTAGCATTTTATTAATTGTTACATATTGTTAGTTTAATATTCTATGCTATCTTTATGTTTAATGTTTTAACTCGTTATATTGCTATCGTATTTCTTTGTTAATAATAAATCGTTTGAGATAATAAATCACTGTTTTTTGTGTCAATATTCTAATTTAGTTAGAATCTATACAAATAATACACAAATACTATAATTTATCATACATTGAACGAATAAGCATGAGTTCTGTTCACAGCAGCTCCAGTCTTATTGATTTAGCCTCTAACTGGCTATATGAGCAAGACATCCTTGCATCCTCAAGATTAATACCGCCTAAGCATGAAGAGTTGGAAAAATCGAACCCACGACTCCATTTCCAAACTCCTATAACGGAGAGAGGATTGGAGAACTCAATAATAGATATAATTATGTAAGTATAATTATGCATAGATATAATTATGTAAGAATTGATCAGATGAGATCATACCAAGGCCACGGCAGGCGAAGCTATCAGAGCGTCTACTGACATGACTGTAAAGTACGAGATGTTAGTGAGAACATAGATTATCGTCACCAGAGGGACACCAATGATAATTGCTAAAGGTAGATTTCTGTTATTAAACAAAAGCAATCAATCAAAGAATGATTAAAAGTTCTGCTTCTTACCCTTAATGATGCAAAACATAGTGAACTATGTTGTGGACAACCGTGTTGTTATTTAGACGCAACAAAAACTATGTACTTTGGAAGAGCAAAAAAATATTAATTGCAATAATTACAAATACATATTTGTAGCATTTTAATGCAGTATTATTTGCACTATTAAATATTTTAGCTAGTAGAATAAAGCAGTGATACGCCTATGCTCATCGATTCAGTACTGCAGAAAACAATCTACTATTTTGTTTCGTGAATTAGGTGGTCACGTGATTAAGGAGGTACGTACATAGATTTAACTTTTGACAACAATACAAACATAAGAAAGTGACTCTAATATAAGCTTTGAACGATTGTACGAAAGCGTTATTTAAACCATGCACCCTTTATGAAACCGTTGTGATATTACATTCATATGTGCATATGAAGAGGACCACTAAAAAAGAATAGTGGTGGCGTTGTATATAATGGACCTGCCTTTAGGAAGTACAATAAGAAATAGAAAGTGAGACGCCTGTTAACAAATTTGAAAGGTTAACAAAAATTGAATAAACCATAAACGCAACATTTAATTGATAAATAATTATAGACAAATTACTTAATTAAACTTATAATTAAAAGAACCATAAATGAAAGGGATTTATGATTGCTTCGTTAACATAAAACTTGTGCATTAGTCAAAAGCATTCTCTGATTCTATTATTAATTTAACGACTCCAGAAGCACTGTAGCTTAGACCAGCCAGCCGACATATATTAAATAGAAATGAAGATAGGTTGACTTTATTAACATGCATTAACTAGCAATATTAGCTACGTAACTTTAGGATTAACTACATTGACAACATTAGCAAATGTTACATTAATTAGCAACATTAACTGCTAAGAACAATAAGCAGCATTAACTGGTAACCTTTCGGGATTTATGATTTCTTCCGTTATAAAATTAGCCGCGTTCCTAAAATCAAAATAATAATATTACGACAAAAATATAAAAAAATTGAATTTTTACATAACGTCAATTAAAAACATGCAAACATGTAAAAGTAGTCGAGACTACTGGATAATGGATACTGAACACCTGATTCAGTTTATACAGGTCTTTAGTTAGACCCCTCATTTATCACGCTATACTGTAGGTGCGCCCAAATTGTGACAAGAAAGTAAAACAGCTTTACTCTATCATCATTACTTCGAATTACTGAAGTCACAAATGCACAGATCGAATGATATAATTTGTCGGTCCATATTCTTAATGTCTCTGCCTTATAGTTTTCTTGTGATTCAATTTTGAGCACTTTGATAATGTGCAATAAAAACTGAACGTGGTTCCGTACGTAAGATAGTAACAATAACTCTTTTGAAGTAAAGTTATGTTGAGTATATGGTCTTTTGAACTACCTCTAACTCTTTACTTATTGCCATATTAATTATCAATAGAGCCTTAAAAGGTCATAAGTCACTTTCACACGTAGAAGTTTAGTTACTTACCATCCATCATATGCAAACATTCCACTGTACAATCCCACTGCAATTGTTCCCGGATTTGTCTCAGTATTTTCAAATCCTGAACTCAAATATTCCGTATGTCCTTAACAATAAATAAATAAATCATGCTAGAAGAGCTGTTACTATTCAGTCCATGTTAATTTACTACTCACTTAAAAAATTTTAATTTTAAATTTTAAAAGTAATAGCAGTATCGCTAGTATTATTGAGGTTTACTAGACAAGTTTCGGTCACTGTGAGCTATTAAATTTCAACGTTGTATTGAAATAAATTCGTCAATGAGAGCTAGGCATCTGGGTGTTAGAGTCACTGCCACGTGATACTATTTGTATTAGCCATAGCGTGCGTCACAGATTATTGTGACGTCACAGATTAGGGTGACGTCACATATTTGTGTGACGTCACTGAATAGTGTGACGTCTCTGAATAGTGTGACGTCATAGAATAGTGTGACGCAGTTTAATATCTCTTGCAAATAAACAAGGAATACAGTTAGTATTTTTAAATTAAAGTACAACTTAAACGTACCTCCTAAGATTGGTCAGAAATGATTCCTATAGGCCTACCAAGAAAAAGGATGCAGCGAACAAAAATTATAAAGGCTACAATAGGAAACATAAGTAAAAAACTGTGAAGCATGCGTTATTGTTCATATGCATGTTTACAAAATGCTAGCACAAGTTCCTTTGCTGTGCTTTCAGTTAATTGACAGACCTTCTATTAGCATGACGATTCCGCCGATGATGATGACAGCAAGAGCTATCAGCTTGGCTGCAGTGAATATAATCTGAATCTGGCCAGCTATCTTTGTGCTGAATATCTGTATCGATACTAAGATAACTGAAATACAAACAACATACTGAGATGACTGAAAAACAAAGATACAATACATTAAGATAACTGAAATACAACCAATAAATTAAGGTAACTGAAATACAAATAACACTTTATGATAACTGAAATACAACCAATACATTAAGATAATTGAAATACAAATAACACTTTAAGATAACGGAAATGCAACTGATACATTAAGATTACTGAAATAAAAACAAAACAGTAAGATAACTGAAGTACTCTCGAGGTTATTAGTCTATCCTATCAAATATAGTTAGCATTCGTGTATGGTAAGTCACTATATTATAGAATAATTTAAAAACAGTGAAGGCGCAAATCTAATTTCATCTATCGAGGATATCATACACCAGTGATATCGTAATTGTTATATTCAGATGACATGTTGAAGAATTGTACTGTAATCTAGGTAGGATCGCGTTAATATTTGATAATTAGGATTCGCTTGTACCATTTCATTCAAGGGTATCTATAATTATTTAGAGACGCTTAGGTTATCCGAGGAATACAGTCTTATCAGGACACTGAGTGATATATCGTAGAAACGATTAGTTGAAGAGATTTAAGAAAAATACAAACATTTAATTGAACTAGTTAAATTAAGAGCCTTAATGCACCCAATTTACATAAGTACTCACGTAAAACGGTCAGAGCTAATAGAACTTTTATGTACTGAGGTACTTTTCCGCAACCATCGTCAAACATAAGAGTCAGTATGTACTCAGAGCACGTTAACATTAGCGTTGCTAAAGTGGCAGGTTTCAGTAATATCGTATAAACCCAAGCCATTGAAAACGATATAACGGGGCCGAATGCTGCCTGAAGAAAGGCATAGTCTGCGCCAGACTGTTTGATAACTGTGCCTAACTCAGCGTAGCACAGTGCCGCTGTAAACAACACAGTTTAGTATAAATATAAACATCCAAATAGTGCTTCATTAAATTTGTAATTTTTGTTAGGAAAATAATAAAATGTAAAGAAATTGATAAATTCTATGGTTTTAAGTTTTACAGAATGGTTTAGGAATTTCGAATATTTCTGAAATCCAATGCAGCCAGACGGTAGAAAACTGGGACACACCCGACCACTAAGTCTGTTTTAACCATAAATTATAATTAAACAAATGAATCAGTACACGAACTCATGATTGATAGCCTAGTATTTATGACGTAGTGAAATGCATTGCAGGATTAAAGTATTCAGTATTAACATTCAAGAAAAGAGATATGGCAAATTTGCAACGAATCTTTCTAGTAAATCTCTTGTGTGCATTAGAATTCATGTTGTCATAAACCAAGAAGATATCAAATATAAAATATCTGCATTGGTTATAAACTATCGTGTAAGATAACTAATAGTTTAATATTAATTTTAATAACTACTAGAGACCTATCTCTTAGATGGTGTCCTTAAGAAGTAGGGTTTGAATCCCGTGTTTGATGGGTCCGTCGCGTCCTGTACCGGTTTAATGGCCGAATGTATAGCACAGTTGCTTGGCAATCAAGAGACCTTCGATTCGAATCTCAGCCTAACGTCCCTTGTGATATGAAAGTTAACGTTAAGCTTAGCTTAACCGCTTTTAGAGCAATATGAATTATTTCAAGTTATGACAGCCTTTCTGAAATTGTTTTGTCATACTATATTACACAGAAATTACATTGCTTTGTAATGACAAGGTCGGGTCTAACATTTACCCAACATTGAGACGATGCCACACACTGTCCAACTGATCAGACTGAGTCCAACACTGCCTGAGCCCTCCGCTATCCCCTTAGGAGCGATGAAAATGCCTGAACCTGTTAAAATGTGGAATATGGTTTATTTCTCAAGTAGTATGGTAGTCTAAAGTAATGATAGTCATAAGTAAGCATGTTCTAAAATGTCATAAGGATAAAATAGTCACTAGGGTAATAGAGTATTATGTAACCATTTCGCTATGATATTATTAATGGTTGCGCAAATCAACATAAAACTACTTCGAGAAATGTTTTAATTAGAAATTGCAAACCAACGTTAAGTCGACAAATACAATCCTACAGTTACAAGCACGGAGTCCGGTAAGGACAAGCTAACGAGAGAAACCGTTGATTTGAACAATTTGAACAGAGTAATACGAACCCGCTCTGCATAAGCAGTGTAAGCAGTATGGATGTAAGCGTAATTTCAAAAATGATCTAGAATAGAGCAGTTTTATAACGATCAATATAGGGAATAAGATAGACTGCTAAAACGAAATTTTACAATTGTGTACACAAATAAAGCCGTTACCTATGATTGTTCCCACTATAAAAGATATACCGCCAATAAGTCCCACAGTTCTGGGGACTTCTACGGCCTTACTGTCACGCGACTCGATGCTTTGCTTGTCTTCTCCGTCAGCGTTGTCTGTGCTCCTGCTGACGTCATCAATATATGCGTTCTTTTTATCGTCATTCTGTAAATGGTCGCTTCTAGATCCTACCGATGAATTATCAGACTGACTTTTAGAACTTTTAGAACTGCGTAAGCTAGCTGCACAGAAGAAACAGTATTCCATTTAAAGATGTAAAAAGGTAAAATATTAAATACTTTATATAACTCAATTAAAAGTAAAGTAAGAAAAGTACGTTGATATTAGCGATATATGTGCCATTTACATGCATGTTTTATGATTAAATATAAAAACAAGCGCTTTCACAGACAAGTAATTAGCAATTCACTACCACTGGTACAGTTCTAGATGGCATAGAATAAACACAATCACAAAATAGTGAAATTACGAAAAAATTCCCCGTAGGCTTATGAAATAGAGAAAATACATTCAAGAAAATTCTTCTCGATTTTCATTTTGACTTAGTATGCGCTACAATTGACTCTAGACGCATTTGATCAATTACAAATTAATCATGACAAAATGATAAAATTGTTAAAATTCTGTAAGAATACAGGAAAATCGTTCTACTAAGAGACGCTATTCTGTTTCTGATATTATAAACCAAGAGGATAAATTTATGTCATAATTAATTGAGATTTGCTAATAAATTAATCATTTGCTCCTACATCCTTTTTTTAGAAATTGTTATATATTAAAAAAATAGTAACTAACTACAATGCTTACCTTTAGACATTCTATAGCTGTTATCCAAATACAGAGTTTAGAAAAATATGTAGCCTTCAGCGTCCTACTACTATGAGTTTCTACTGGCAATTTGCATATAAATTCATAGTTGAGTAGTTCACAGTATAGCTCTGTATTATCAATTGTATTCTATTTAGATCTTACTGGATTTTAATTTAATCTTAGATGTTAGATTACAAAATATATTTTACGAATTTTCATTAATTATTAAAGTTATCAGGGTGATATTTTATCGATTAATCGCCTTTATATTCAACTTTATTTTCAAGTAGCTCTCAAGATGAATCTTGCCGATTGTAACTTGCTATAAACAAATAAACCTTTAACCTTCTAACAATTTGCAACGGATATTGTATATAATTGACAAATGAGTTTAAGTAATTTTCTGCTTATAGTTTCATCGGGTTGAGGGCGAAGTTGCTAACACATTCGTCTGCTAAGCAATAGAGAATCGGTTAGAAGCTCAGCTGAACCGTCCCTAAGTTCATTCTTTACCAACGAAACAGCCGTTAATTGTAGTTATAGTTGACCTAGAGAGGTAGCCGTGACTTATCGGTTACTCACATTTGCTCAGCATTCCATTGGACTAACTCTACTTTAAAAATTTTCATGCAAGTAACCGTGTATGTATACACGCATATATATATATATATATATATATATATATATATATATATATATATATATATACACACACACGTATATATATACATGTATATAGCCTATATATACATATATACACTATATATAATATTTTATATATATATATATACATGTATATATATATATATATATATATAATATTACATTATATATAAAATGGACGCAAAATTTTATTATAGATCTATATAAAATTTTCTAGGCTATTACATAAAATACGCAAGAATGCTACTAAAATATTCTAGAATAGAGTACCCATAATGCTATGTATTTGTAAAACTTTTACATTACTTACGACAAATGCTTTTAATTTACCGGCCTTGCTCTTTTACCCGTATAGTTTTACAAAGTTATCAGTTAAGGTCAAGCTTTAACTATCGCTTGTGAGGAAATTACTTTAAATCAATTCTTAAATGATACTCCATTCACTAGATTTCTTTTGATAATTTGACAAATTCAAAAACCTATTTTTGTCATTTAAGTGGTACTTGAAGATTTAAGTTTCTAGTATGCTAATAATAGGTATTAGCAACTCCATCATTCTTTAGATAATATTATACATGTTTAACTATTTAAAACTTTCTATAAACT